>CAUYQG010178518.1:0-11129 GCA_963574415.1 Tarsius wallacei | reverse complement strand
ACCATGGTAACTGCTAGCCCAGAAGAATATTTAGTAGTGTAGGTATGGAACTCAAGGGCTTTTAACATTGTCCATACTGTTCTCTCTCTCCCTCTCCCTCTTTCATCCCCCTTGCTTTCTCCTTCAGCCAGATCAGTATCGAAATAAACTTTACTGACAGGGTGTGGTGGCTCATGCCTGTAATCCCAGCACTTTGGGAGACCAAGTCTAGAGGAATACCTGAGTTTAGGTGTTCGAGAACAGCCTGGACTACTTGGTGAGAACTCGTCTCTACAATAAATTTAAAAAATTGGTTGGGTGTGATGATGTACTCCTGTAGTTCAAGCTACTTGGAAGGCTGAGGTGGAAGAATTGCCTGAGCCCAGCAGGTCGAGGCTGCAGTGGCCGTGAGCATGTCACTGCACTCCAGTCAGGGTGACAGAGCGAGACTCCAAATCAAAAAAGAAAGAAAGAAAGAAAGAAACTTTACTTTTATCAAGCAAGTCAACCACACTGACTCTCAAAGCCTACCTTGAGAAAAAGAAGTGACAAAATAATGGGCCAAAACACTTTTGAAAGGAGAAAGCAAGGGGGATGAAAGAGGGAGAGGGAGAGAGAGAACAGTATGGACAATGTTAAAAGCCCTTGAGTTCCATTTCAGAAGTAAGAATTCATACACAAAATATACTTCATGATAATAAATTATAAATCATATATATTGAGAGAGAATTATAAATTATGGGTGCATCTTTGTCATTTCCCTTCAAGAATGCTACTGTGTGGGCTCTCAAATATCGAAACGCCTTTCTATTACGAAGTCCACTTTAGATTTTTAGGACCCTCAAACCATTTTCTGATAAAGACATTTTCTCTCTCTCCTATTCACGCTATCTTTTTATGTGTGCATGTTTGTGTGTGTGTGTGTGTGTGTGAGAGAGAGAGAGAGAGAGAGAGGAGAGATAGAAAGAGAGAGGTGTAATTTTTCAGTAATGTGTCTTTTATCACTTCTTCTGAGTTGTTCTTGGTTAATATTCAGTCTCAGTTGGGTAGACCAGTAACTATGCATGCTGTTTGGTGGATGGATTTCACATAAGCTACAGCAATCCCCAGCTCCCCTAGTTTATGTACCAACCACCCACCACCTCAGTTTGAAATGCTAGGGTATTACATATTTTGAGATATAAGTGGTAATCCTACATTACCATCTCATATTTATAGCAGAGAAGAAGCTTATGTCTAGAGGTAATGAAGGAAAAGTAGCAATCAAAGTAATGTCTCATATGGAATGTTGGGACTCTCTGCATTGGAGAGTAGATAGAAGGGTTGAATTGAGACTTAGAGCAAATGACAAAGAGCTAGAACAGAGACCAATGTGGGGCTTTTACGAAATCTGTAATCAGTTGTCTACAGGGAGCACAATGAGGATAGTCAGAAGTATATTTGCGCATGTATAAGAATGCTAAAAGTGAACACATGCCAAAGCCAGAGATGAAGACAGTTCAGAGTCTATAGGTGAATCCAGGGAACAGAATTCTTTTAAGCATTTTAAATTCAAAATCAAATGACTGCATCTCACACAGAAAATACCCTTGAATTCTAGTGACTAAGAAGACTGAAATATCTCAGTATTGGACTGACTGGTACTAATCAAGGTAAGACCTTTATCTTTAAAGGATGGGAATACTGGAAGAGTACTGCCACTTTAGATAAAATATCTTGTAAGGACAGAGTATTCTCTTAAATTATTTGAATAAGGCAATCACAGTATGTACTCATTTTGTGAGTTACAGAATTTCTATTGTTCTTTTTTGTTACAAATTATACATTGTAAATAACTCCCTGATGAACTTCAGTGGAAATAACAGGGAGTGAGATCCAGTGAAAATTGGTTGATTATGAAAACACCAGGCTCCCCTGTTGTTTGAGAGTTATAAAAATTACGTAATGGCCCTGCTGAAGTGACAACACTCATGATATTCTTTGGCCAGGCCATCATTCCATCTTTCTGATTACTCACTCTTTACTCATGGTGCTATCTTCTACTGGATTCGAAATGTCACTGGGAATTTAAATATTTCTTTCTCTAATATCTGACTGCACATTACATCTAAGTAAAAACCTGTTAGTCTGAACTTTCAGGATCTTCATAATTTGCCATCAGTCTCCCCCTTGTGCAAAAAGCCACCAAGACTTACTGTGAAAACAATTCCAGTTTGCTATGAAACAAGCAAGCACTGATTGTACTCCAGGTTCTGTCTTCACATATGACAGAGATGAGTCTCAGCAACATGTGAGCACATCTTGAATCAGCTCTGTGAAGAGGTCATGTGAAGGACAGTGCTATACAGAATTTCTGAGAAGAAAGACAGCATGGGCCCTGTACACATGCATTCAGGGAAAAAGTACCAAATGAGGGCCTAGTGAAAAGGAGTCCTATGCAGGGTTCACAGAAAAAATTGATTGAATGGACATAGGAATCAGTTCCCTGAGAAGACCAAGTAAAAAGAAATCCTTGTCTGGATTCCTAAGAGGAGGATAGAGGAAATGGCCAGTTTATATGCACTCAAGAACCAGGGACCTCCTGGTGAAAGAGCATCCAAATCAGAATTCCTAAGATTAAGGGCTGGAAGGGGCTTGAATGTGTGTACTTAGGAAGCAGCCCAGAGAACTAAGTCAGGTGTGAGGGAGGGGTCCGTCACTGTGTTCCTAAGAAAAGGCAGGGAGGGCTTCACATTTGTGCACTAAAGGAACCAGCCCTAAGAGTAGATTAGTGAAAGAGAATTCTACACAGAATTTCTAAGTGTAGAGGTCAGGAATAGGCATGCATGTTTGTTCTCTGGGAAAAACAAGAAAAGGTAAAAAAAAAAAAAAGTATGTGGGGTTGTCATCATCACCATCATCATCATCATTATCATCATCATCGTTGTTAATTTTTATTTAGCATTTATTATGCATCAGACTCCTTTAAATCATCTCTTTAATTATCATGACAATCCTATAAAGTAAGTTATACCATTGTCCTTATTTTACTAATAGGGACTTAGTGACATTAACTTATTAATCTTGTCCCCAAACCCCACAGACAGCATGCAGAGAGCCTGAGACACAAACCTAGGTCAGTCAGATTTGAAACTTAGATGTCTTATTGAAAATGCATTTAAACACAAGAACAAGCTTTACAACATATTTATAGATCTACCCAGTTTTTAAAGCAGCAGGAACTAATAAGGGTGATAGAAATTAATCTTTAATATGTAAACAAAGACATGTATAAAAATGAAATTTTTAATATAGAATAATCCTGTACAAAGATAGCAAGAGGATACCAAAATTAAAGGAACTTGCCAAGGCAGTGATGTCAAAAAGTTATTTTGTGATGTGTGTAGCTATAATTAAAATTTTCAGAATTTTTCACAATTTCAATGGTGTCTGACCATCACACTAGGTTTTCAAAAATAAATTTATTTAGGACCCCATCTTTCTATATGACTTCAGTCTCTCAAATTTGGCTTTCAGGTGATAAACAGTAGGTCTTTGGTCTGCTTATAATTTGGGAAAACTTCTCTAGCATCAGTCCTGAGTAGTCTAATCCACCTGGTTTCCAACAAGCAATACAGTTGACCATGGCAGCGCCCAGGCAGGGTGACAGCTCCTCACAAGCACTGACTACTTGTGGCTAGTTGACCCCATCATGGGGATTCTAGAGACGTTCCAGCAGCTGCCAAGAATTCTTTTTTTGGGGGTACTACTCTCCTTTTTGTGGCATCAGCTGCCTGCAATGCATTACTGGTGCAAGGAAAAATGGTTATTTGGGAAGTCTATGGACTTCAAAGCCTGGGTAAGTCAGACTGTTGTGCATGCTGAAAATCCTATATCTCTGTCATTAGAGTTTTTATGCCATTTGTGCTTTTATGCCGCTTGGACCTGGCAGGGGTTGTTTGTTAGCACTGGTTGGCTTGAGATGAGGTTCATTAAGATTCTTCCTAGTCTTTCCATTAGTGAAATTTGTTTAGGAGTGCTCCACTTGCTTGTGAACTTGTTTGTGCTTTGTGTTGTGTGTTTATAAGTTTTTTTTGTTGTGTATATTGCCCTGGCTTGAATGAGAAATGTTAATTCAATCCCCCCATCCAACCCATTGGGCTGCATCTTGCAAAATTAGGAGGTTTTTTGTCTGTGATCTCATAGAATGGAAAAGGATGATTTTCTTCTCTAACAACTACTTGGCCCCCACAGATATGGCATAGCAAGAATGGTCACCAAAGCTGTTCTGTTCTTCTGGAAGCCTCAGAGAGGGAAACATGGGAATCTGGCAAGCCTGCAAAAGGATAAGAATTTCTTACCAGTCAGAACCCCAATTTCTCCCTCTCCCTCTCTCCCTCTCTCTCTCTCTCTCTCTCTCTCTCTGTGTGTGTACAATCTAAGCAGATGGTAAAACTTCCTTTGCCTTTCCAAATTTAAAATCAATGAGAGAAAAATCTTGTGTAAAAGAATAGTGTCCTGACTAGCCTTATGAATTCTCTTGATTAAAAAGCAAAGTTCAACCTTAAAAAAAAGTTAAAATTTTTTGCGAGCTCAAAATTGTCTGATCTATAGGATGAGATGGAGGATGCACCCCATATCACACAAGAGATTCTTGGAACACACAGGAAGCAAGGAAGAGAGACAGCAGGCAGCCAGGTTTGGAGCCAGAAGGCCCCATCCCCACCAGGAGCCATGGTCACATAAGGACTGCAGTCCTGCCTTTATATGTGAGAGGGGGTAAGTGCTATTAACGTGGTCTGTGATGGTTCCCCTTCCCCTAGCCACACAGGACTCCAGTCCCATGTAAGAAGAGGCCTGGATATGGCACACTGGCATGCTGCCACAGCATGGAGCTGGGAGACCATCCAAGCGCTGAATGTCTATAGCCAATCAATTTCTGAGAGCTAGAAACCTGTAGGCAGTACTTGGTGGCCAGTCTCTAGACTAGAAAAGATCACCTACCAGCTTCACTTGCCCCAAGGATGGGTCCAGCTGCTGTGTATACTGTGTGAAGCAAACTAAGACATATTCTGCTGCTTTTGAGTTCTGAATACAGATTGGCCTTTAGCATGGGAGGGAGAATTAAGAAGAGCACCAGGTAGCCCCTATCTCTCTGCAGAGCACTTCTGGGCAATGAAGAGCACCACCATTCCAGTCGTGCTGCCACAGCAGCCAGGGGTTCTCTCCCAAATTCCCACAGACAGTTCACAACTGGAAATTGGAAAGAAATCTGACTGGCCCTGGCCATGGGGAAAACTTTGAGGTGGAAAGTAACTTTGAGTTCTGAGCACGCACTGCTTACCAGAAGAGGTGGAGTTTGAGGCAGTGGGGTGAAGGCAATCTATCCAGTCCTGGCCATGAGAGAACTTTGTGCCAGAAAGTCACTTTGAGTTCTGAGCACTGACAAGCAGGAGAGGTGGAGCTGGAGGTCGGGAGTGGGGGGCAAAGTGTCCCTCTCTCCCTATGGGAACTCTTTTGTTGGTCAGAAAAGGCCCTAGGGCACCTAGGCCCTATCTAATTACAAAACAAAAAATAATAATAAAAAGAGAAGAATTGATCCTCACAGATGAAGAGCCTGTGAAAAGACACCGGCAATCTCCAAAGCCTTAATGAGGCACCACACACAAAAGGTCCTTCCAGATCCAAAGCAATGGATCCCAACGAGAACAAACTGCCCCTGGTGACAGACATAGAATTCAGACTATGGATGGCAAAAATAGCCAAGGATAACCAGATTACCCAGGCAACAAAAGTAGTACAGGAAATAAAAGTTGAGCTGGACAACATAGGAAAGGTCCAATCTGAAATTTTGGAAATGAAGAAGTCCTTCCTGTAATTTCAAAGCACAATGAATGACTGGCTGAGGCAGCAGAAACGACTAGGCAGAGGAAAGAATCTCAGAGCTTGAGGATAATAATATTGAACTAACCCAGTCTGACAAAAACCAGGAGAAAAACCTATGAGAATGAGAAAAGCCTATGAGAGGTTTGGGATTATGTAAAATCTTCTATCCCTGAGATAGAAGGGGAAACTGAGAACACCCTGGAAAAAGCCTTCCAAGAGGTCATCCAAGAGAATTTCTTCTATCTTGCTTGAAAGGCATCCATCCAAACACAAGAGATCCAGAGAGCCTGCAAGGCAATACATGAGAAGACCATCACCAAGACACATAGTAATCAATCTCCACAAAGTAAACATGAAAGAAAAAAAATCTAAAGGCAGCTAGAAAGAAGGGACAGACCACCTAGCATGAAATACCCATCAGAATTGCAGCAGACTTCTCAGCAGAAACCCTACAAGCCAGAAGGGACTGAGACCTCCATCTTTAAAATTCTTTTAAAAAAACATTTCTGGCCAAGAATTTTCTATCCTGCCAAACTAAACTCGATCAATGAAGGAGAATTAAAATTCTTCACAGGTATCCAATTCCTAAGAGAATATGACACCTCTATATCAGCTCTTTAGAAGATGGTTAAGAAAACTCTGAGCACAGAAAATGAAAGAACATTCCACCTATTGCAAAAGAACAGACAAGCACAGAGTTAACAGAGCATACATATCAACAAGAAAATCAGAAGAAGGAGGAAGAGGAGAAGCAAAGCAACTTAAGAGCATTATGATAGGGATAAACCCTCACATATCAATAATTAATTTGAATGTGAATGGACTGAAAACACCACTCAAGAGACGTAGAATAACAAACTGGATAAAGAAACATGATCCAACATTCTGCTGCCCCCAGGACATCCATCTCACTGCAAAGGACACCCACAGGCTCAAAGTAAAGGGCTGAAGAAAAATCTTCCAGGAAAATAGAAAACAAAAAAACAGCAGGGGTAGCTATTCTTATATCACACAAAGCAAATTTCAAACCAATAAAAGTTTAAAAGGACATAGAAGGATAATACATAATGATAAAAGCCTCAATCCACTTGCAAGAAATATCTATCTGAAATATATATGCACTTCACAAAGGATGACATTCAAGCAGCCAACAGACACATGAAAAAATGCTCACTTTTACTAATCATCAGAGAAATGCAAATCAAACCTACAATGAAATACCACCTAACATCAGTAAGGATGGTTATCATTAAAAAGACAACAAACCGCAGGTGCTGGCGTGGCTATGGAGAAAAATGGAATGCTTCAACACTGTTGGTCAGAATGTAAGCTGGTTCAGCCTTTGTGGAAAGCAGTATGACGATTTCTCAAAGAACTAAAAATTGCACTTTTATATGATCCAGCAATCCCACTTTTGGGAACGTACCCAGAGGAATGTAAATCTTTCTACCAAAAAGACATCTGCAAACATATGTTCATTGTGGCACTATTCACAATAACGAAAACATGGAACCAACCCAGATGCCCATTGAAAGTGGAATGGATAAAGAAAATGTGGTCCATATACATGATCTAATACAATTAAGCCATAAAGAAGAACAAAATCATGGCCTTCACAGCAACAGGGATGCAGCTGGAGACCATCATACTAAGTGAACTATCACAGAAACAAAGAACAGAATACTACATATTTTCATTCATAAACAGGCCTTGATCACTGGCCACATGGGCACAAGAGTGGGATTGACAGACACAGGTCTCTGCTAGGGGATGGAAGGAGGGAGGTGGGGGGGACATGACAACACAGTGTGTATAAGGTCCACTATCAGGGGAAGAGAGAACCAGCTTGAAGCCCAAACTTCACCCACATGCAGCTAACTTATACAGTGAATCCTCACTTGTATCTCACAACTCTAAATTAAATTAAAATTAAAAAACAGCTTGCTCTAGTTTTCTTCTTGAAAGAGCAATGGAATTGTAGGTAAAATTCTGCCCTTTTGCTGTGGTGGTCTGGGTTTGATTCCTGACTGGAGAACAACTCCTTTCTGGTTGCTATTTGTGACTGATGATTTCCATCTATGGAGGTATACACACACATTTATATATATATATATATATATATATAGAGAGAGAGAGAGAGAGAGAGAGAGAGAGAGAAAGAGAGAGAGAGAGAGAGAGAAAGAGAGAGAGAGAGAGAGAGAGAGAGAGAGAGAAAGAGAGAGAGCCTTTGTATGCAGGTGATCAGCTGAGAAGCTGAGACCCTAGGAAATATGGCCCAATAAAAATGTGGGTCATGCGGCAGGGTAGCTAGCATAGGTTAGACATAGATAGGTAGGCTTTAGGAAGCGTTCAAACATTTTAAAAATTATATTTTACTGTAGGCCAAGCTGGCAGCCTACCCCACTCCCTCAGCCAATCAAAAGAAAATCCCATCAGATGTAAGAAAAGAACAGCCCAACCTTTCAGCTCATATTCACTAAAATACCTTCAGATTCCTGTTGAAGGTAAAGGGCTCAACCCACCTCTTAGCTAATCAAGACCATAAACATGATCAGAAAACCATCCCTCCTCCCATCAGAGGCAGAGAGGGCAGCAGTTACCTGTGCTCCACCCTCTTTAGCATATCAATAACTATCAATAACATCTGGTTTGTAGTTGAGAGCAAAAGGGCAGTTTTTCTTTCTGAGAAACTTGCCTATGGCAGGTCTTTTTGCCATGAATCTTTCTTTATCCTTCTCTTCTTGCTAATAAACTCTGATTTAAAACTTTGCTAGGGCCCAGCGTGGTGGCTCAAGTCTGTAATCCCAGCACTTTGGGAGGCCGAGGCCAGAGGATTGCCTGAACCCAGGGGTTCAAGATCAGCCTGGGCAACTTGGTAAGACCGCATCTCTACAATAAAGCAAGAAAAATTAGCCAGATGTGGTGGCATACACCTGTAGTTCTAGCTACTTGGAAGACTGAGGTGGAAGGATCACCTGAGCCCGGCAGGTCAAGGCTGTGGTAGCCGTGAGCATGCCACTGCACTCTAGCCTGGGTAACAGAGTGAGACCCTGACACACACACACACAAAAAAAATTTCCAAAATTCATTTTAGGGATGAGTGAAAGAATCCATGAGTTTTCGCCACACCCCACCGGGCTTAAGGTGGCATTTCATTTATGGCCAGCAAAATTTTTCCTTTTCTGAGTTGTCTTTGGGGTGATTCTAGCCTTGTAAACACAGTTTGCCACCCCTTTTAGAGGTGTATCTGTGGGTAAGTTATAACCTTGTTTAGGGTACTTGGCAGGACACCTCCAGTAAAAAGTTTAAAATCCAGAAAATATCAGCTATTTGTTCCAGATAAAATCGTGTAATAAGATTTGAAAGGATTTTTTTTGGAGCTCTATGGTTAAAAGTCAGCTTAATCAGTACCTAATATCTAAGCATCTAAGCTATATATGTATTTTAAGGACATTTTGCTTTTTCTCTTTTTGGGAAGTTTTTAGTTGACTAAAACCTTTTTTAAAAAAATTCCATGTGCTTAGTTTCTGTTTGCTTTTTTTTTTTTTTTTTTGAGTTGGAGTCTCACTCTGTCACCCAGACTGGAGTACAGTGGCCACTCCCAGCCACCGCAGCCTCGACCTGCTGGGCTCCGGCGATCCTTCCGCCTCAGCCTTCCAAGTAGCTGGAACTACAGGCGTGCGCTACCATGCCCGGCTCATTTTTTGATTTATTGTAGAGATGAGGTCTCACCAAGTTGCCCAGGCGGTTCTCAAACCCGCGGGTTCAGGCAATCTGCTTACCTCAGTCTCCCAAAGCGCGGGGATTACAGGCTGAGCCACTGAGCCCGGCTGCTTTTTTTTTTTAAACTTGCTCTTTGCACCCTATCACTCCTTCCGTTTTGCCATCTTTGGTTCCAAATGAAAAGATCTATAAAATACTTCCGGTCACTCTGACCCCTTAGATGACTCAGAATAAAGTCACCCCTCACCCCTTTTTGAGGTCATCTGTATTTTTTTGGAGTCTCAAGAATCATGGGCAGATTCTTCTCAGGTCTATAAAGCTCTGCTCTTTTGCATTGATATCTGATCTTTTTGTCTTTTAGAAGTACCAGAAAATGCTTTGTATTGTAAAAAAATATTTGACATTAGTATATAAAACAAGTACAACTTTAGAGATGATTGAGCATTACTTACAGTAAATGATTATTAGTAATTTCCTTGTATGTTTAGATAAGAAAGTCTGGTTTAGGCCCTAAAGACTACATATGATTTATTGGCTTTACCATCCTTAAAGGGTCCCATCCTAAAGTTAGTTATTAAATAAGGTAACAAATTAAGCTTAAGAACAGGCCAAAACAAATTGTCATGTGTCTGGCTAATGAGCTAGATTTGTTTATAAGGTTTTATTAAAACTAGCTTTAGCATTAATAATACACTAATACAGAGGTAAAATTTTGTTTTCTCTTTTGAGCAAGATTTTCATATAATATTAAGATATAGTAAAAGATTTTTATTTAGCTTTTGAGTAAACTGCAAAAAACAAAGAGGTAAGAGAAATTTAGTTGGCCTCATGCTGTCTTTATTAGGCCTTATTGTTAGAGAAACTGAGTCTCCTCTATATCAAAGAGTCAGTGTTTTTGCGTCTTAAATCTTTGCCTGTTTTGTGAAATCAAATGTTGTAAGCCTTTGGTACTTGATAAATTTTCCCAAAATCAAAAATTCAGTCTTTTTGACCTCACTAACTTTTTAAATACTAGGTTTCCCTTAAGTCCAAAAGAAACAAATTTGGCTTATCTAGTATGTTAAAATCATATAAGAAACATTGTAAAATATGAAATTATGTTGAACTTCCTTTAGGTTATATTTATATGTGTTATTAGTATGTGTTCAAAAATTGTATGACATCTGATATGTCTTAGTATGTGTAATTAATAATATATGATTATTTTAAATTGTTATATGCCACAGAAACAGCCAAATTTCCTTGTCAATTGTGTCTTTGACCAAATTTAAGACTTTTGTCATCCACAATTATTTTACTTTAATCTTTTTTTTAACTTTAAATGTTTTTTATTTTAAAGATGTGGGGTACAATTCAGGGCTAGGTATATAAATGTTCATTATGCAGGTACCCTTGTTGATGAGGTGTGCCCTCCCTTCCCCTGGCAGATTCCCACTACTCCCAATCCCACTTCCCCACCCTCCTCCCAACAGTTTTCCACTACTGCCAATCCTTTTCTTATAGTATTACAATAATTGTTCAAGGTCTGCTTATGAGTGAGAACATGTGATACTAAGTTTTTT
>CAUYQG010178510.1:0-36889 GCA_963574415.1 Tarsius wallacei | reverse complement strand
TGTGATAGAGCACTCAGTATTATAGACTCTAAGCTCATCCAAGTTGTTGCAAAGTTCATAATTTTGTCCTTGTTTATGGCTACATAATATTCCATCATGTATATGTACCACATTTTTAAAATCCAGTCCTGTTTCAATGGTTGATTCCATGTTTTTGCTATCGTGAACAATGCTGCAACAAACACGCATGTGCAGGTATCTTTTTCTTAGAGTGACTTGAGTGCCTCTGGGTATACTCTCAGTAGGGGGATTGTGGGGTCATATGGAAGGTCAACTTTTAGATCTTGTCCCTTCTTTATCTTCCTCCAACTCTTAGTAGCCCTGCCATAAACACACCCTATACTCTACGGGCACACTCAATCTCCCTGTTTCCCAAACACACCACTCTCTTTCACAATGCCCTGCAGCCTCGAACTATAGTTCTTCCTCAGACTAGAATCCCCTCTTCTTATTTCTACCTAGCAAGCTCCTGTTCACCCTGAAAGACCCAGATCTGTTGTCCCTCCTTTAAAAAGCCTCAGATGGAGCCCATCGGTCCCTCCCCAAGGCCCCAGCGTCTTCTACTGGACCGCTAATAACATTCTATTGTAATTGGTGTATCTGTCTGAATTCTCAAAGTCCTGCAAGGTACAGTCTCTTGTCTGGCATATTGCCATTGCTTGACATATATCAATCACTCAGAAAGTGTATGCCAATAAATGAGTAGCCAAGTGTCAGGTGTGTACAAAGGGGGACCCCCCCAAAAATGGAATTATCTTTTGGAGCACCAGGGTCCCTTTGTAGCACAGGCATCCCCTGCTATGTAAGTATTCTAGGAACCCATCTGCTAGTGTTGTTGTGAGAGGCTGCGTTCAGCTTCAGTTAATTTTTTTTTTTTTTTTGGAGATTCTTTCAACACGTTTGCCCATTTCACGATGGGTGATTTACAAGTGCACCTGCCCACACCTCGCTGAGCAGTTTTTGCCCAAAAACAGCATGACCCCCATGCCCCACCCTCCCTATTCACCTGACCTTGCTCTGAGCTATTTTGTTTGTTTCCCCAGGTGAAAAAATTCTCAAAAGGAAACATTTTGCTGATGTGGAAGAGGTGAAACAAAAAACAACAGAAGCACTAAAAGGTATCAAAGTTGATGAGTTCAATAACTGTTTTAGCAGGAGAAAAAGCATCTCAGTAGGTGTATTGCATCAAATGGAGAGGACTTTGAAGGTGACCGGAGTTTAAACATGTAAGAATAAATACACATTTTGTTTAAATAAGTTCCGGTTTTTTGCATCCCCCCGCCCCGTATTGTGAGACCTCTATACCTATGCAGGAGACTTCATCTGCCTCCACCACTCAAGCTACCCAGAGAGTGCCCCATAATCACTGACATGATGGGAAAAGAGTTACAGAAGATGATGAGAAAACATATAATCATTGTGTTCTTGAGGCAGCACAGAACTGGGAGGCAAACTGACCTAAGGGCTTTTAAAGGGCAGCAAGTGAACTAGTTAGTCACTCATGCACTGACTCATTCATTCCATGAGTACTTTGCAGCAGACACCTGTTGCTTTGTCTTCCCAGCATCCCTCCTTCCCTCTTCTGTTAATCACACAGACAAGACACATTAGCTACCTCCTGGGATGGCTGCCCAGGCTTCAGCCTTTCTCTCCTCTTTGCTAAAGGCCCCTCCCTCCAAACACAGGGGTGGTCCCCAGTCCCTCTGTGGCTGTGTGAAGATGCCCCTGGCCAGAATTGGTGATTGACTCCTGAACCAAGCTGCGCTAATCCAATTCCTTTCCCCAAATTGTGTAACTTCAAACGAAGAGTTATAGAGACAGGGAATTGTGTTACATGGGACACGTTAACAACGGCAACTTCAGTTGATCCATGAGAAACTCCAGGATCCCTCGGGGAGTGGAGAGGCAAGTCCAAGAGTTCGTTTCTCTTGCTTATAACCAAAAGGACCTTTTCTAAAACACAAGTGCACAACTAACTAAGCACAGTTGAGTCAGTGCCCTCTCTTAGAGTAAAGGTTTCCTGGGAATTCAGAAGAGGCAGTTGCCACTTCCAGCTGGAGATCAGGGGAAGGTGTCCAGAGGAGGTGGCCATGGGACTGTTTAGGATTTGGACGTGTCAACGTGCTCCCATGACAGTGGGAGCACATTTCAGGGTGGGGCAGTCAAAGGGGCAACCAGTTAGGTCCCTGGACTAGAGCAGAACATTCCAGAAGAGAGGGAGCAGTGATGAGGAAAGCCAGACAGGTAGACCATGGTCCTGAGCATGAAAAGTCTTGAATGCCAGAGTAGGGTCTAGGCATTTACACTCAAAGCCCTGAGAAGCTATTGGAGGGTTTCAGAACAGAGCAGCAGAAGCAAGGACCAGTGAGATCAGATGATGGGCAAATCATAGCATCTGGGACCAGCACCTGGTACAAGGGAACCCTGTGTGCTGGGATGGGCTCTGAGCACACCTTCCTGAGGAAGAGCTCTGGGATCCCTTGAATGGAAGTGCTCATATCCCCTTATCTTTGGTCTGGGGGAATTTTTGCCCTGTGGAATTCCATCTTGCAGTCATGGAAGGGGGGAAACGGAGTCAGAGCCACTGTTGTCTCAGGCCTGGGCCCACACTTGAGGCTGTTCAGATCCAAAACTCACATTTCCATTAAATCCTCCACACTATACTCACACAGAAGGCAAACTTGGTTCTTGCTCTTTAAGATATTTAAGAATAGCCAGGCTCGGTGGCTCAGCCTGTAATCTCATGCTTTGGGAGGCTGAGGTGAGCGGATTGCCTGAGGCTGCGGGTTCGAGACAGCCCAGGCAACTTGGCAAGACCTCATCTCTACAATAAATCAAAAAATTAGCTGGGCATGGTAGCGCACGTCTGTAGTTCCAGCTACTTGGAAGGCAGAGGCGGAAGGATCGCTGGAGCCCAGCAGGCCGAGGCTGCGGTGGCCGGGAGCGTGCCACTACACTCCAGTCTGGGCGACAGAGTGAGACTCCAACTCAAAAAAAAAAAAAAAGATATTTAAGAATTAGGAAGAAAGTGAGATTTCAGAAGCTGTGTTAATTAGATTCCTAGTTGATTCATCACTCTGCCAGTAGGAGCAGTGGAATGGTGAGACTGTTGATTTTCCCAGGATTTGCGTGTTTGTGGATGTGCATACATCTGGGTATCTACGTCATCTGGATGCCTGTATCTTTGTGCCCACACAATTGCTTAGATGAGTGTGTGTATTTTCAGTCCTTACGTTATATAAACTTGATGATTAAAAATGGAGAGGGGTGGGGCTTGTGAGTGGGCTGCACTTAGTGACTCACTTTCAAAGAAAAGAGTATAAAAAGGGAAGGGAAAAAGTAACTTTACAATGGAGAAAGTTGGCAGACCCTACCTTAACCAAGTGATCAAGGTTAAGCTTACCAATAATAAGTCATCTTGCTAGCATGTTCCCCTGATAGGAAATGATGCGAAGGGAACTTTGTCCTGTGGTATTCTTCCTCTAAAACATGTAAATTCAGTGTCATGCAGAGAAAAACATCAGACAAACCCATACTGAGGAAAATTCTACAAAATACCTGACCAATACCCCTCAAAACTACCGAGATCATCAAAAATAAGGGAAGACGGAGAAACTGTCATAGATCAGAGGAGACTAACGAGATGTAATGACTAAATGTAATATGATACCCTGGGTGGAATCCTAGAACAGAAAATGGGCATTTGTAGGAGAACTAGTGAAATTTGAAAACAGTCCAATTTTCAAAGGGAAGCCCTTTCATATCCATGTGTTTCCCATGCATGGATCCAACCAACCATGGATGAAAAATATTCAAGAAAAGAATAACAATACAACAATAAAAATAGTACAAATAAAGACAATGCAAGACAGCATCTATCTACACAGCATTTACATTGTATTAGGTATTATAAGCAATCTAGAGATGATTTAAAGTATATGGGAGGACTACATAAGGTTATATGCAAATACTATGTCATTTTATATCAAAGATTTGAGCATCTTCAAATTTTGGTATCCATGGGAGTCCTGGAACCAATCCCCCCCCCAAAAAAATGACTGCAATGTCTGGAGTTTAGTCAATATCACTGGACCAGTACTAGTCTTTTAGTACCCTGGTACATGTAAGACTTTAATCATCAGGGAAACTGGGTATGGAGTATACTGGAACACTCTACTCATTTTTCAACTTTCTGTAAATCCAAAACTATTCTAAAATTTAAACATTTATTTTTAGAAAATTGGATGGATGTAGGAGTCCAGATGAAATTCTTCCCTTGCTTCTTCTCCAGCCATGAGATGAGACGGACTGTCTCTCTGGTTTTGTATCGTAAGCCTCACAGGAGGAAAATCTAGAGAGTCTAAACCTCAGGTAGAACCTGGCCTAAGGACCAGGAAGTGGAAGCTTCCTCAAATACCCTGAAGTAGAAGCAAAAGTGGTCCTCAGTTGGGCTAGGGGTGTTCTTTCAGGGGAGAGGAACATGGCTATCCCCAGTGGCTTTGTATTCCAGCTGGGCCTCCATCAACCATCCTACAGCCATCAAAGGCTGAATCCCAGGCAAGCCTTAAGGACCTGTGCCTTCTGTGCTTAGCCACCTTGGGAGGATAGATGAGGCTCCTCTGACTGGCTCATGATGATTCTGCTCCTTCCTTTTCTTTTTCCTTCTTATTTTCTTTTTAGTAAAATTTTTTATCGACATTTAACATAGGTAAATAATAGTGAACAAATCATAATACGGAGCTTCAGTTCAATGAATTTTTATAAGGTCAACACATCCAAGAATCCAGCAACCAGATAAAGAAACAGAATTATTACCATTAACCTAAAGTCTCTCTTGTGTCCCTTTCTGGTCACTAACTAACCAGAATAACTAGTATTCTGATTTTTAACAACATAAATTTGTATTTTGAATAGTGTCTTGAACTCTTTGAGCCTCGATTTCTTCATCTATAATAGAGATAACAATAGAACTTTCCACATGTGGTGGATGGAAGAATTAAATTGAATGATGAACCTGCAGGGCCTAACACATTGCATGACACAAAGGAGGTGCTCAAAAATGTTAGCTATCTTTGCTGTCCTTCCCCATATATAACAATGTAACACCTGTAACAATGATTATAAATAGAACAATGACTAGCATGTATTGAGCATGTTCCATGTGTTGAGCACCATGTTAAGTGCTTTACACGAATTATTTCATTTACTCTACAGGACAGTTGTCTGAGTTAGGTCTCCCCATTTTGCAGATAAAGAAATTGAGATGCAGAGAAGTAAAATCACTCAGGTTAAAAGTAGTAGCACTGAGATGGAAAACTTGGTCTCTCTTACTCCAGAACTGTTCTTAACTTCTGTGATTTACTCCTTCCCATGCTGCTCAGACCTTAAAATAAAAAAGTAGAAGAGCAGAGAGTTGGAAGAGGCAGCCTTAGCAGAGGGAGATGGGGAGGGCCATTTCCCCAAGCAAGAACTTCAGGGGCTGCTATGAGCAACAGGAAGATTGTGAACAGGAAACCGTGAGCCCCTGACTCTGTCTATAACTCTGGAGGTCCCAGGGACAGAATTGCTGCTTTCAGGCCAAACTCATTCCAAGCTGTCCAGTGGCAGGAGCTGCCTTCCAGGGTGACAGCCTCAGAAATGAGGGTAGACAGGGCACCAGTGGGGAAAGCACAATCTGGTTTCCATTAAGAGTGACCTTAAAATAACTTCCATTTCTAGAGATTGTTTAAACAGATACCTCCTTTTTCTCCCCAAGCAACAGCCAGACATACTGAGAAGAAGACATGGAGCAGATTAGTAAGCTTGTGGGTCCCTGGGTCTCCTACCCCTGCTCCTAGACCCTGACAATCAGACACATCTCGCTTAGATCCAAAACCACCTCTGACCAGGGCAGGGAGGACATTGGGACGTTCTGGCTCACCAACAGCTGAAGGGCAAAATGGGTTGGCTGCTCAAGGCCCCTCAACCCAGCCTGAATTTTCCCAGAATACTTTGCAACCAAGCTGTTCAAGTTACAACTAAATCTTTGAGTTAATTGTATAGTTGTGTTTAACAAAAAATGATATAGAAAGAACTGAATGAAAGCAGTTCTGAGGTCACAAGGAAAGAAAAGCAAAGAAAATCCACCCGTAATAATAACTAATATTTATTGAACCCATACAGTGCTCAAGTTCAGTGCACTTGACACACATCATTTTATTTGCACAGCCACTTGACTTTGTGTACTCTCTTACTGCCTCCATTTTATAGATGAAAACACGGAGGTGTAGAAAGGTCACATGACTCAAGAGAACCAGAACTCCAAGCAGGCTGCCTGACTCCAAAGACTGTGTCCCTACTGACCACACTATCCGGTTTCCCACCTGTGTCTCTCCTCCCCAGACTTTAAGATTGTCTCAAAAGCAGGCATTGTCTGATTCATCTCAGGATCACCTGCATTCAGCATAAGGCCTGACACATACTAGTTATCAATAAATATGAAATTGAATCAGACAAGCCAGAGACTGCCTAGAAGACAGGAATTGTAAGCCTTGCCAAGCCAGCTGAAAATATTTTCTGAGCTTTCAGGGAGTTATACAAGATGGAAATGTGGGTCAGGAACTGACACATAGGAAACCCTTGAACTCACCCCATCCTCTGTTCTGAGACTACATTTCAGGAGATGTGGAGTCTGTCTTTGGCTGGGATATCAGACAAAGCACAGTGAGTTCCTTGCCCTGTGGCAAAAGTTTAAATATCCAGGCAAATAATTAGATCCCACAAAAAACATGATAACAATTTTTGTTCTAAATAGAAATACTTGAAGCAGATGTCTATAGAACCAAAGAAATTGTTCATAGAACACATTTTGCAATCATTCCTGTCTTCCACTAAGCAGTGCTCTGGTTGGGTATAACCTGGACCCTAAGCCACCACTGTCACAGTTTTCAGAGCCTGGTCCAAATTTAAAAGCAAATGATGTTCTGGTGAGGTATGGATATATATACCCAAGCCTTCACGACTCAGTCAACCACAAAGGGAAACTGAATGGTTCTTCATACTTTCTTTCTTTAGCAGCTTTACACTGGGCATGACCTTCGCTGCCTTGCCCTGCCATGTCCATGCAGCTTGGCTGCCATTTCTTCTGGTGAATGTCATGCTCTCTGGGTTCTACTGGACATCTCAGGAGATCACAGTCACCACTTACCTTACTGATACCTCTCCTGGGTACAACTGAACCACAAACAGGCATGCCACTGGGTCTTCTAGGCAAATATATATCTTTTTTAATGTGGGGTGCAAATGAGGGTTAGGTAGACACATGGTCATCATACAGGTAAAGCGTGGGTATCCTTATTGATGTTATGTGCCTCCCCTTCCCTGGCAGTGTCCCACTACTGCCAATCCCTTCTTATAGTATTATGACAAATGTTCAGGGTCCACTTATGAGTGAGTACATATAATACTCAGATCTTTGTTGCTGTGATAAATCACTGAGTATTATAGACCCTAATTCCATCCAGGTTGCTGCAAAGTTCATAATTTTGTTTTTCTTTATGGCTGCTTATATTCCATTGTGTAAATATACCACATTTTCTTTATCCAGTCCACTTTCAATGGGCAGCATGGTTGGTTTCATGTTTTTGCTATTGGGAATAATGCTGCAATAAACAAGCATGTGCAGGTATCTTTACTGTAGAATGATTTGAGTTCCTCCAGATATATTCCCAGAAGGGTGATTGCTGGGTCATATAGAAGGTGGATTTTCAGATTTTTTAGATATCGCCACACTGTTTTCCACAGAGGTTGTACTAGTTTACATTCCTACCAACAGTGTAGAAGTGTTTCCTTTTCCCCACATCCTCTCCAGCATCTGTTGTTTCTTGAGTTATTGATGATGACCATCCTGACTGGAGTTAGGCGGTATCTCAGTGTGGTTTTAATTTGTGTTTCTTTGATGATTAGTGAGGCTGAGCATTTTTTCATGTATCTGTTGGTTGCTTGTATGTCTTCTTCCGAGAAGTGTCCATTCATATCTTTTGCTCTTTTTTTTAATAGGGTTTTTTTTTTTTTTTCCTTTTGGCGTGTTTGAGATCCTGGATGTTACACCTTGTCGGATTTGCAGTTGGAAAATATTTTTCCCATTCCCTGGTCTGTCTCCCCGCTCTCTTGATGGTTTCGTTTGCTTTGTAGAAGTTTTTCAGTTTGATGAGGTCCCACTTGTCTATCTTATCTTTCATGGCATTTACTTTTAGAGAGTTGATCAGGAATAGGTTGCCTATTCCAAATTCCATAAGGGAGTTTCCTACATTTTCTTCTAGGATTCTTATAGTTTGAGGTTTTGCATTAGGTCTTTGATTCATTTAGAGTTGATTTTTGTGTATGGTGATAGGTAGGGGTCCTGTTTCAGTCTTCTGCATGTGATCAGCCAGTTTTTCCAGCACCATTTACTGATAGGTTCTCCTCTCCCCATTGGTTGTTGGTGAAGGCTTTGTTGATGAATTGGTTGAGAAATTGAGGTTTTGCTTCCAGAATCTCTTTCCTGTTCCATTGGTCTATATGCCTGTTTTTGTACCAATACCAGGCTGTTTTGATTATTGTAGCTTTCTAGTAGAGTTTGAAGTCTGAAAGTGTGATACCCCCCACTTTGTTTCTTTTGCTGAGGATTGTTTTGGCTATTCGTGGCTGTTTATGTTTCCATATGAATTTCTGCATTGTCATTTCCAGGTCTGAGAAGAATGATGTTGGTAATTTAATGGGTATTGCGTTGAATCTATAGATTGCCTTTGGTAGGATGGACAGCTTAACAATGTTGATTCTTCCAATCCATGAGTATGGAATATTTTTGGGTACTACTGCTCCCACAAAAGCTTGAACTCTGGAGATAAATATATATACACATACACACACACACATATATGTACAATGTATATGTATAATGCCTGCTAACAGGTAATATTATGTTAATTACTACTGGAGCAATTCTAATAAAGCTTTTTTTACTTAAAAGTCAGAGAAATGAAAAAAATTCAGGAAAAACAGCAGGGATGGTAGCATAGTTTTCAGTCGCTCCAAATCCCCACATAAAGACTGACCAAGCAACTAGATAACAACCCCCTTCATAAATGAATAATATTTACAAAAATCTAGGTGATAAGGCATCCCCAAGAACTTCAAAACATAAGCAAGTTGGGACAAACCACCAACAGCTGTAAGGCCTGCTTGGTATCATCTTTGAGAAGAAGGAAGCAATAAGATGGCGTCTGGTGACCATGAGAAAGAAGAACCCCAAAACAGCTACTGCATGTTTGCTGAAAAACACAGTATGACAATTTGAGATGCGTAGCTGAAACTAGAAAAAAGTTAGTCTCTCCTAGTTCCTCTAGGTGAGTTCAAGGAATCCTGTGAGCTCTCAAAACTGACCAACAAAGAACCTCTTCTACAACAGAGCACCACATTAAGGAGAGACTGCTGGGAGTGGAATCGGGATTGAGTAGGACAGGAACAACAGAGGGAAAGGAAAGAGATACTCAGATCAGGATGAGGAAAGGAAGCAGAGCTGGGAACACTCAGAGAGCAGGTCACTATATTTTTGGACCCTACACGAAAGCAAAAGAAGGTGGAGCTCTAGAAGTTAAAAGAGCTCTCCTGAACCCTGCCTCCCTCTAAAGCTTCATTAAAACTAATCTCACTTTAAAATGAGCAACAGAAAATTATTGGTCTCATCCTATTTATTTCAAAGTCTCTTTATCTTAAAAAGAGAAGAAAGAGCAGAATAATATCCCTACAATGAGAAAATGCCAGAAAAATGTACTCACAAAACAGATAAAAAAAACGAACCTACCATTTCAAAAATAGCTTTAAAATTTAAGAAAATTATATAAGACACAAAAGAGATGCATAAATTCTCAGAAAGGAGATGTCCTAACTCAAGGAAGTATTATAAGTAAAAGGGGAAGGTCATTTTAAAAACAAAGATTAAACAAGAATAAACACATAAGATAATACCTTAAGAAAAACAAATGCAAAAATGAAAATAGAGATTGAAAGTATTTGAGAGAAAGTGACAGATATTAAAGATAGGTAAAGAAGATCAAACAAACATGTATTAACAGTTCCCAAGTTAGAAATTAAAGCACAGAAACAAAATAAACATGAAAAACTTTAAGTCAGGAAAACTTTTCTGGATGAGAAAAAAATGATTTAAAACTACGTATTGAAAAATTATACTACATACATGAAAACAAACATGCAACTCATATTCTTAAAAGATTATTGGACAGGATAAAAAGAAAGAAAAAAGAAGGAAGGAAGGAAAGAAGAAAGGAAAGGAGAGAGGAAAGAAGGACTCCTTTGTGCATCCAAACATAAGTGCATGTTACTGATAAGAGATAGAAAATTATGCTATCAACAGATCATTTTAAGAACAATACTTTATACTAGAAAAAAGTAGAGTTACATATTTCAAGTAGTCAAGGAAATACAGTTGGAGCCAAGGATTTTATATTGATCCAAAATAGCTTTCAAGTATAAAGTGAAAAGGAACTGATGACAGAAGTGTTATTGGGCAAAAATCCTTCAAGAATAAGAAGATAAAATCCACAAGACTTGGACACTATTTATATAGATGATGAATGAGAGGGAATTGTCAAAGATGAAACCCAGATTTTTTACTTGAGCAGCTGAATGGATAAGAGAAACAAGTTTGGAAGACACAATAATGGATTCAGTTTGAGACATGGTAAATCTAATAGACCTGTCATCTCTTCTCTTCAAGAAATCCTGTTCCTCTTACTGGTCCTCCCATAAAACGTCATTCCACAAACTTCCATGTACTCCCAACATCCATACAGAGTGCACGACCCACACATTCTCAAAAGTTCCGACCAGGATATTTATTCATTCATTCAACAAATATTTACTTAGTACCAAATATGTACCAGGAACTGTTCCAACTGCTTGGGATACATTAGCAAACAAAACAAATCAATGTCCCAGCCCCTGTGGAAGGTACATTATAGCAGAGGAAAACAGGCAATAATAATAAATACAATAAATTTAAAAGTTACAGTATGTTAAAAGCAGAAAATTTCTATTAAAAAGTAGAGGTAGAATAAAGGGGATCAAATTACTCATGTGGAAAGCAGAGAGGTATGCTATTTTAAATAGGTGGTCATGATAGGACGGGACTTATGGAGAAGCTAGGACTTGAGCAAACACTTCAAGAAGGTGAAAAAATATGCCACGCCAAAATATGGGTCCTGAGCATTGCAGGCAGAGGAAACAACTAATGTCAAGGCCCTGGGAGGGAATGTGCCTGGTTTGTTTGAGAGACAGTATGGAGATAAGTATTCCTAGAGTGGCATGAGCAACAGAAAGATTAGTAGGAGGCAAGCTCAGAGAAGAGATCAGGGCAGAACACGCAAGGCCTTGGAAGCCATTGGAAGTCCTTTGGGTTTTACTTTAAGTAAACAAAATACTTCTCAAGGAGTCTTTTCACCAGATATCAGCTGGGTCCACCTAGCTCAGACACTTCTCTATAACCCAACCTGGAAGACTCTCTCACTGGGAGCTTTATAAAAACAACACATAGTTTAATTTAGAATAACTTAACCTCTGCTATGCAGTGAGCTATAAACTGTTTACTAAACAGTTAATTTAAGCATAGTTATTTATGCAACAAGCTCTAAATATTTTACAGCATGGTTAGGCTATTAACTTCCAACCCTTCCACACTGAGGCACTGGCAAAACCTCAACTAGGTGTGACTAACGGACCTGTGGCTACTCTGACTTTGTTCAAATTTTCCAGTGTTTTCACTGATCTGCTTCTGGTTTGCTTCTGCATCCCATGCTGAGCTACATGTTCACGGGCCTTTCTGCGCACCAGGGCTTTTGTGTAAGAAACAGATAATTTCTCCATCTCTCCATTCTTAACCACTCTGAGTTCACATTTTAAGTGCAGGTCCTGCACCAGTGTGTGGTGCTAAGCCTTCTCTCTGATGACTCAGAGCCCCATTTTGTTAACTGTCAGGCTCTGGCATTATAGATGCCCTCTGACTGAGAGAAGACATTATTAACACTCCCTGGCCTTTCATTAACTTGTGCCAACTGATTTTTTAACCTCTAGAAAGGGCAATGTGCATTTGTATTTATTGTTTCTAACTTGTCTCTGACCCATGAGTACAATACCAGAAACATTTGAGGAGGTTTTCTCTCCTTCAGTGGACTCTGCAAAATACCCCCTGCAGCCATCTATGCTGGAAAGGGCCTCTTTTTCCTTGTGTTTCTCTTTGTTCTCTCCCATCTCCATGCAATGACTCCCCAGTTCCAACATGTAGCAGAGGAGAGTTGTCACACTGATGTTGCCCAGAAATCCCTGTTTCACTATTCATCCTACCCATTTAGCATTTGATATATGTGTTCCATATTACTTTCTGCTAATTAGACTGTTCAGTATAACATGGTAAGAGAATGAATTCTACATTTCAGATAACCCCAGGGGTGCTGGAAAGGGGGAAACAGGGACCACCAATCTACCTGGAAGCAAATGCTGGGAGTTATTTGTGATGGGGGCATGGCTTATGGCACTACTGTCACTTGTCACATCCATTTCTCTAGGTTGTGGCCCTCTCTCAATCCATAGGAGGATTTGAGAGTAGAGAAGGGATTCGAATACTCTAGCAAATTTTTTTTTTTTAAAGTAGGAATCTCACTCTGTCACCCAGGCTGGAGTGCAGTGGCACACTCACAGCCACCATAGCCTCGACCTGCTGGGCTCAGGCGATCTTTCCGCCTCAGCCTTCCAAGTAGCTGGAAATACAGGCACGTGCCACTACGTCTAGCTAATTTTTTTGATTTATTGTAGAGACGAGGTCTTGCCAAGTTGCCCAGGCTGGTCTCAAACCCTTGGACTCAGGTAATCTTCTTGCCTCTACCTCCCAAAGTGCTGGAATTACAGGCGTGAGCCACCGTGCCTGGCCACATATCTTCTTTTTAATGTAGCATAGTTCTAAGCATACTGTAAGAGAAACTGCTGAGTACCTTCTGCCCACCAGGCACATGGCAAGTACTTGCACAGACAGTATCTAATTTGTATTCATAGAAATGTTATTTAGTACCCCCATTTTACTGAGGAGGAAAAACTGAGGCTCAGTGAGGTTTCTACAGCTAGTCAATGACAGTACCAAGATTTCGGACCGGGTCCATCTGACTCCAAAGCCTGTGCCCTCACCACCTCCCCCCTAATAGAACTTGCTGCTGTTTCTGTTTCAGAAAGTCAAGGAATGAATTTGGCTCCAGGTAACTGTTTCCAGTCCAGTGAGCCAATGTGTACATTTGACAGCTGCCTTCTCCTAATGACTCAGAGCCCCATCTTGTTTACTGTCAAACTCCAGCATTGTAGGTGTTCTCCGATAGAGAGAAGACGTTATTGACACTCCCTGGCCTTCATTAACTCACAAACAACTTATTTTTTAACATCTATTAAGAGTATATGCATGTATATGTATTGAGTATATGTATGAGAGCGAGAGTCAGTATGATGATCTAAGCAACAAGAACAGCTGATGAGGAGATGCCACCTGTGTCTTCCTCCCACTCCCACCTCTTGAGAGCTGTGTGCCCTCTCTGAGCCTCAGTTTCCCGACCTTCTCATTTCCCCCTCATTTCCAACCATTGTCCCAGCCACACCGAGATTTTTCAATCCCTCTGCTGTGTCTTCCAGTCTCCCAGCCTTCGCATATGCTGGTCCCTCTCTCCCCTGTCCTCTTCACCTTCCTGACTCCTATGCATCCTTGATGTCTTGACCTAAACATCTCTTCTAAAGGAAACTTCTCTAACTCCTCATTTGCCCTCTGTGTCTGTAGCACCCTGTCTTTCCCCTGCCATTCGCTGGTTGCAATTGTTTAACCACTTTTTGTTAATACTATTGTTTAATGTTTTATCCACTAGACGAGGCAGGACAGGCCTTGGGTCTGTCTTGTCCTCCCTACATGCCAACTCCTAGCACAGGAACTGAAGATGCTCAATGTATCCTTATGAACTGAATTACGTTTAACAATCTACCAGATGGAAATAACAATAACCTATGCTGGTGTACTGTCTGTCTCATTGGGTCATAAGAATCAAGAGAGAGAAAATTTGTAATCATTATAGTAACGTTTATTGAGAACAAGCCCTGTGCCAACTACCATGTAAACTGATTCGCAAGTATTATTTCAGCTGGTTCTTACAACGACCCTGCCAGGAGGATGCTCTTATGATCTTATTTGTACAGATGAGGAAACAGAAGCTCAGTGAGGTTAAGTAAACTATTTAAGATCACACAGCTCACACATGGCAAAGACTGACTCTGAATGCAACTTTTCAGATTCTAGACCCTACGTTCTCAAATCCTGTAGTAAACCACTCTATGAAAGGCTGTGCTCTATCAATCATCCTATATAATACTGTCAGGTAAAATGATAAGTGCATTCTCACACCCACAATTTTAGCCACTCTTATTGCTTGTCCTGAACCTTCATGGCAGCAACATGGGACATGATGTAGACTTAAAAATGGTTTGGCTTTGTCTTTCCCATTCTGTTCTCCTTCCTACTTGAAGGAGAATATCTTCATTTGCCAAAGTGAACCTTCAGGAGAATTCACAGCTGCAATGTATCCATTGCCATCCCGATATCGCTGTGTGGTTCAGTATAGAAACCACCACTAGAGGGTTTCCAAGAGCCAGTTGTTACACCATCAGCGAGGCTGCAGAACTCTCTCCATCAGCCTCCGGCCCCCACCACTTGGGCCCCTTTCCTCCCCCATGCTCTCATTCCACTTCAAGTTTCGGGCTCTGACTGAGGATTCTCTATTCCCAGTTGTGGGAAGACTCCAGGGATGAAAGATACCTTCACCTGGGGCCACAGACAGCTCTGACCTCCAAAAGGGCCCCCAGATGCAGAGGCCAAGAGAAGCTGCCTATCCCAAGTCCCAAAGCCGCTGAGCCCAGGCCTGGATCTCTGGTCTCCGAATGTTTTCTGCAGGCCTGCTCAGAACCAGGCCAATTCTCGGAGATGAGGCTACAAAGCTGAACAGGAGACAATCCCAGCTAACACAGAGCCCAACCAAGACCCGAGACAGGTGAGAAATCACCAACAATTCAATCTGGTAATAGTTATAACAGTAGCTAATGTGTTGAGTTCCAGTGAGGAGCCAGGCAATGTCCAAGCTCTCTACAAACATTATCTCCCTTAATCCTGCCCACAACCCTGTGAGAAAAGTACTATTATTACTCCTATTTACAGATGAGAAAACTTCTGTCCGGAAAGGTCACATGGTAAGTGAGTGGTACAACCATTACTCAAACCCAGGCCTTTAGAGTCCAGAGTCTCGGCTTTTATCAACTAAACACCAGGCTGCCGTCAAAAAGCCATAAGAATAGCTTAGGATCACAGAAGACAGAAAGCCCAACTTCGCCTGGGAATATTTACACAAAGGAAGTGACATTTGCCTGGTTCTTAGAGGACAGGAGCTGGCCACTATGACAAGGGCAAAAGGACTTCCTTCCACCTAGAGGGGACACTATGTACAAAGGTCCACAGGCACAAAAATAATAATATGGCAAGAAGTTTCATTGAACTAAAGCATCAGAGACCTCTGAGAAAGTGGCCAGGATGGGGTCTGAAGAGAAAGAAAGGCAGGAACCAGTTGATCGAAGATCTTGAATGCCATGATCAGGGATTTGAATTCACTCCTGAAGAAAACCTGGAGCCACTGAAAGCATTTTAGAGCAGGAAAGTGGCAATAATTGTGCAGAGAGTCAACAGAAAGTGGACCAGAGCAGGGTGTGATACTAGAAAGGAGGACAGCTAGTTGAGAAGACAGAAGCCTGAACTAAGGCAACAGCCTGGGACAGAAAGAAGCAGGTGATAGGGGAGGGCAAGGAGAGGATATGAGGGTGGAGGAATGGAAAGGCTCAAAGGTGGCTCCTGGGCTTCTCCTGAGGCCACCCTTGCTGAGATAGAAAGCACAGCCAGGGCGGGGCGGGTTTTCGTTTGGTCTGGTTCGGGGTGAGATACCATGACAAGTGGGGAATACAGGAGACCACGCCAGAAGCGGGGGCCAGGCCCTGCAGAGGGGCCCATCAAAGGGGGCCCAAGCTTTCCCAAGGAGGAGATCAGGCCTGGTGACCCCCACATGGCCCCACCACAAGCCCCATCTCCTCCCAGCCCTGGCCACAGTGCCGCCACATAATGAGCTGCTCTTCTCGATGTTGGAGTCTAGCGACTGCGACTCATTAAGTTTTGGACTATGTCAGCGCCGAACATCCCATAATTGCATAGCTCGCCTAACTCTCTGTCATTAACTCTCTGGCTCTCCGGGCTCCACCTCTCCTATTGAATTTTCAGCCTAACTCTAACCTAAAAAGTCTGGTTCAACAGGGCAGCTCTGGCTGTGCAATAGAAACTGCCTGCTGCCTGCTGCGTCTGCCCTCCCAACTCCCAGTGGCTCGACTGTCCTAAGCCACGAGCTTCCAGCTGCCAACTCACTATGCATGAGATCTTTCCTTTACAGTACAGACAACTGATCCTATTACTCACACAGAGGAAGGGAACTGAAAATTGAGGTCAAAGCAGATGGACTGGCAATGAGTCACATTCCCTTCATGGTGGAAAGCCACCACAGTCAGGGGCCTGTAGGGTCTTTGGCCAAGGAGCTGAGGGGCCAGGGACCAGGCCCAGGGTTTGATTCCTCGGTCTCCATGGTGAGCTAGAATCTGTATCTCATGCCATATTGATTGTCCTCTTGCCTGGGGAGGAGAGAGGGCATCCCGGACAGTGAACATGGCTCCCAGAAGCCCTGCCCAGATTCTAGAAAGTGACTACTCTCCAAGTAGCCCTGTTCATTGCCCTCTGATGGAGGTTTTCCTGGACATCTGGAATGAGGTGACCAAGTCCTAAAATCTGAGCTTTCTGGAGTCTGGCAGACTCAAAACACAAAGCCAAATGCAACCACAATCATCTCCACATACCAGGTTACTGGCCGGATGATTTTTTTTTTTTAAGCTGGAATTATCCAGGGTGGAGCCGGAGTGGGAAAAGGCAGTAGCAATGTCTCATACCAAGAAATTGCAGTATGAAACTGTGTGCTCCCTAAATATTTCCCAGGGCTTTTCAAAAATCAGAGAGAGTTAACTACCTACACAACAATAAAGGAAGGTGACCAACTATCATGCACCTTCTGTATTGTATACCAAGCACCCTCTGCTTCCGGCCTCACAGTGGTTTGATGGTTGGAGATTACCATCCCCATTTTGCAGATGTATAAACAGAGGCTTAGAGGCATTACATAACTTGTCCAAGACCTTATTGCTAAGAGTGATAATGAAGCTAAAATTGACTGAATGTTTGTGACATTCTGGGTAGTATGCTAAGTGTGTGATTCTGTCTTAATTGCTCACTTAACCCTCAAAGCAATCCTATGAGATTCCCATAATAGATTTGGAAGGTTAAGTGACCTGGCCAACATCACATAGTAAATACGTGGCAATGAAAATCCAGGCAGGTGAGACCAAAACCTTGTCCTTAAGTATGCTGTGTTCTTTGATGGTCTTTAGCAATTTAGTTGATATTCAAACCCTGAAATACAAAGCTGGAGCAAGACTCCTTATGCGACATATTGCTGCCTTGCTAAAGCCTGTGATCATATAAAGACTATGGTGTGTCTAGTCATTTTTCAAACCCTTGTCTCATTGCTTTCTGACAGAGAAGGGGGTGCTTGTTTCTGACATTCCAGACAGAACTTCTGGCCAAGCCTCATCATCACAGATCTCCGATGAATTTGTAGCAGAAGTGCCGCCATGGCAGTGAAGCCCAGGAGACCATGTAAATAATGACAGAGTGAAGAGTGACCCTCCTGGGACTCTGACCGCCTAGGGGTCTCCCTACCACTTCACTAGCCTCACCCTGCCTCTGCCCTTTCCTCTTGGACAGCCCCTTTCATTCTCCAAAGTCCATCACTGCTGAGATGTCGCTGTGCCTCACTCTCTGAATGCCAAAGGGAACCATTTTTTCAGCTCAGCAGATCCATGCCCTGGCTTCTAGCTACTGGTGCCAGTTTCTTATCCCCGGATGATACTTCTGACTTGGTATCCAGTGTTCCCCAAAACTCTGGAGTCAATAGTCTTCAACTCTCTGTCTACTCTCTTCTTGGATTGTTTTCATTTCTTTTTACTCAGAAAGGAATTTTAACTTCAGTCTTCAAAGTGTGGAATTTGGATTTCTCTGCCTTACCCTACTCTACCTTACCCTATTCTACCTGCTATGTGAAGTAGGGAATTCTCTGAAAATGGCCTCCAAAATTTACCAAGCACCCCAATAAGCCAGGCACTGGGTGTGGGTCTGGCATTACAGACAGGGGATGTGAGAATATGGTCTCCATGTGGAGAATTCTTTTCTGCACAACGACACATTTCTTCCTCCTAGAACAGCACTTGGCACTTCATGAGCACTTGATAAATACTCGCTGAATGACTGTAAACAAATAATGCAGGCCAATCAAGCTCACCAGGAAAAACAGAAGAACTGGAAGAGGATAGAGTTTCAGATAGAAAAAATACCATGACCAAGGGAGGCGAGGTAGGGGCTAATGTTCTGGGCAAATGGCAAGTTGCTAAGTGTAGCCAAAAGGTGGAGGTAAAGTTGAAAATGACTCGTCAAATCCTGAAGCATGTTAGCGTGCTAGGATCCAAAGATTTATATGTATTATATTCCATCAAGGCAGGGTACCCTAAACCCCCTTAGAACACTTCTCTTGACTTCCATAAAACCTGAAGAGGGCACTGCCTCAGATGCTAGGAGGTACCCAAACTACTCTGCCCTGCAATTTCCTTCCTAGCCACAAGGCAAACACTAGACCCCTTTGTGTATTTCACAGGAAGTAATGAGAAGACCTTGTTTTAGTCAATGGGATTGCTTTCCCTGCCCTGCAGCACTGGAGTTGGATATTTTTGCCCAGAAAAGAGGCTAGACCATTCAAAACTCACTCATAGACTTCTAGAATGTTATAACTGGAAGGGTCCCTGGGGATACTTTTGTCCACCTCTTCATTCTCAGATGAAGAAACTAAAGCTCACAGGGGGAGAAGAATTGTTCAAGGACACAGCAGGTTAGTGGAAGGCTGGCCTCTGGCTCCCAATCCTAGCCCCTCACTGCACTGTGCTCTCCTGTTAAGAGATGTGATGATGAAATTTCAGACTTTTTCCCCAGTGAACTTAAGAGCAAATATTTAAAATACTTCTAAATTACTCTTCTTTAGAAGAAAAAAAATGTCTCTCCAACTCTCTGACTCCTTCAAACCAATTAAAATTTTGGCTATCACTCAAAAAAGAGTGTTTAAATTAATCAATATAAATCTCTAACTCACCCTTTTCCTCCAAACCGTAGTTTTCTATAAAAAAGAATGAGAATAGCTTGCTAGAGACAGAGGAGTATCTTGGAGAAAGGAACAAAATCTAAGCTATTTAATTTAATTCCTCCCCGTCACCTGAGACTCCTCAGCCAATGGCTTGTCATTCATTCATCAAAGAGTTATTAAACATTTATTCATTCAACAGCCATTTATTGAGCTCATACTATGTGTGTTCTAATCACAGTGAGAAGCACAAATATGAATCGAATATGAATTTGGCCTACAGGGCATTTATCCTTGAGTAGAGAAGACAACATATACATAAACCACTATTGGCCCATCCAGGGCCTGGCTCAAAGTAAGTTCTCAGTCCAAAGTAAATCTCATTCAGATGAATGAATGAATGAAATTGATTTCTCTAGTACAGATCATTACTGTAATACATGAGAACTCCACTGAGGCAAAGACACAAAACTTATTGGATTTACTGGAGACTGGGTGAGAGAATGAGCCTAAGAAACACAGCCCAAGGAAGGCAGGACTCCAGTATGGGGGGAAGGGTCCTGAAGAGTATTATGACAGCTTCATTCCCCTCTCTGGGACTCAGTTTCCCCATCTTATAATAAAAAGATGGCATACATAAGCTCAGAAGAACCTTCCAGCAACAATATCCAATGCCTCTATGAGCTCAGCTTCCAGTACTAAATGGAAATTTAAATCCAACCTCTCTTCTTAAAATTATCTACTGAATCACTGTTCCTCTGCCTTCTCAAGGTCACACCCTGTGTTTTTGTGGATTTCTCTTGGGAAATGGGAGAAGGAAGAGAATTTAATTCTAGCTTTGACTGGTCATCTTTTCTGCTTAACAACAGAAAAATGTCCAGTTATCCCACTGACAATTATAGTCCGCACATTTCACCACAGGCATAGAAAATGACCCAGAAGCAGAAAACCAGCCACAGACCAAGGGTGCACACATGCAAGCCATTATCTACATGGAGACAGGCTGGCCTGGGACAGCCCCCACTGACTCAGGGAAGCTGGACATCTCCCCAAAAAGCCAGGGGCAATCAGGAGGCTGCCTGCCATAAGCTGCAGCTGCACCCAGCCCTGACTCGTCTTAGACTCCAAGCTGAACAAAAACCATGTGAGAAAGTGATTCACTCACAGTGATAGGTTGCAGATGAAAACCCCAAGGTGTATGCTTGCTACAAATCCAGGGTTGATCAGGCCAAGAGAGAAGTTAGTGAATAAAGCACAAGTTCCATGAAGGCAGGGACCATGTCCTATTAGGACACCAACACGTCCTCAAGCACACAGCACCATACATGGTACATGATCCACACTCCATAGATATTTATAGAATAATTCTGTTGAAGGCTAATGAATAAACAACTACCTGAATAAATGAGTAAGTGATTGGGTTGTGTAATTCCCCCAAGAACATTGTGTAGAAGACAGAGACTAGAGTATTGGCCAGCACTCAGGTTTAAGCACAATTTGGAAACATGTATCCTGCCTTTGCTACCTACCAGCTCATTCTTAAGCAAGCAACTTTACCTCCCCAAGCCTCAGTTTCCTCATGTGATGAACACTGTAATGTGCTGCCCAGATTCCCACTTACAGAAGGATATGTTTTCCTGGCTTCTGGGAGTATCATTAGCCAACAGCCTTCAGCTGTCAGATCCTTCAGATATCCTCAGGGCCACCACACTTAAGATCACATCCTTCCTAGAGCTGCCCACTTGGTAAAAGAAAGGCTTTAGATAAAATAATTGAACAGAGTTTATCTGAGCAAAGAATAATTCATGAATTGGGCAGCACTCTGAGCCTAAAGAAGCAGCAAGCTTCTACAAGCTAAACATGGAAGGAAAACAAAGAAAATATATGTATGACTAGAGGAAAAAGACCCTAGTTAGAGGTTAGTTGGTGCCTTCTGACCAAAAAATCTCTAGTATCACTTTGCGTTTCAGTTTATGTTGGGCTTCAGTTTGCTTATATAGAAACAAAGTGGAAGAACCACCCCAGCCTAAAGGCCTCCCAATTAATAACTTTTTAAACATACCCCACCTAAAGATCAAGGCGGTAGGCACATAAAGGCCCTGGACATTTTGGCCAATGAACAGTGATTCTGATTCCAAAGCTCCCTGTGGAGTCAGCTGAGGTCATCGAGCTAGCATTATCATTTAACTTACCCTCTGCCCAGTCCTGCTTCCTTTCTGTCCCTTCCATAAGCATTGATTCCAAAAGTGCTTCCTAATAACCATTCGGAACTCTAAACTCCATTTCAAAGGCTGCTTCCCATGGAATCCAACCTGTGGCCTCTCAGTTGCAAAACCTAAATAGTAAGAATGATAAATTTGGGCCCCCGTGAAGACTAAATGGTAGCTATGTGTAGAAATACAATTTCTAAAAGAACTAGAAATTGAGCTTCCATATGACCCAGCAATTCCCCTACTGGGAATATGCCCAGAGGAACTCAAATCATTCTACAAAAAAGACACCTGCATATGCATGTTTATTGCAGCACTATTCACAATAGCAAAAACATGGAACCAACCATGTTGCCCATCAAAACTACTGGATAAAAAAAATGTGTACATATACATGATGGAATATTACACAGTCAAAAGGAAGGATAAACATATGAACTTCACAGCAACTTGGATGGATTTAGAGTCTATTATACTCAGTGATCTACCACAAAAACAAAGAACAGAGTACCACATGTTCTCACTCATAAGCGGACCCTGAGCATTTACCATAATACTATAAGAAAGGGATTGGCAGTGGCAGGATACTGCTGGCATGGGGAGAGGGAACACAACAAGGGTAATAAGGGTACCTGATCTCAAACCAGGCAAAGTGGGGACCAAAGGGAGGCCCACACTTTACCTGTATGGTGTCCACTTGTATACCTAATACTGAATTGTACCACACATCTTTAAAATAAAATATATATAAAAAAAGAAAATAAATATCCAGTCATAGCAAGTGCTCAAAACTGTGAGCCAACTTTACTTTGGGGGTTGGTAAAAACCAAACCATCAATCAATAGCCCCGCCCTGATCCTTCATTGGCAGGAACCCAGAAAGAACATGTTGAGATGCCCTGGCTTGTTCTGTGGTCCAGAGAATGGAAGGAAGTGGTAAAAAGAAGGGGCATCTAGACATGGCCCTGTGTTGTCCCTGGCCTCCAACTTACCTCCCAGGAACCTTCCCATAAAGATACTTAAATCAAAGAATGGGGCCATCTGGATCTCTTCAGAAAATGAGGGCCATGCTTGATGTGGTGGGGGGCTTGGCAGGGGACTTGTACAAACTGGTGCCAACATATTGACCACCTTGGCTATGTTCTAGCAGCACCACCACCATGCCTAGGGCCAACAGGAAGATCAGCATCCCAGATAGAAAGATGAAAGCACAGAGACTAAGAAGCAAATTAACCAGCTAGGGGCATAGCAGCCACAGTTTCCTGCTGTCCAGGGAGCTCTTCTCTGGCTCCCTTTACTCTCAACAATAAATCCTTGACCCTTCAGGGATCAATGTTTTCCCTACTTAGAATGAGGGGCTTGTTACTATTGCTGCTTTGGCCTGGGGAAGCAAGAGTTGCTCATGGCAAAGCACCCTGAGGCCCTACAGAGAATTTCCTTCCTAGATCCCAAAACTTACACTACCTTTTAAAGCAGCCATCACTGCCATCATGTTAAAGAAGATAAAACTGGTGCTCAGACGGGTTAAACAGCCAGCCTAGGTCACAAAGCTGATAAGAAATGAGCTGGGATTTGATCCCAAGTCTGATTCTAAGGACTATATGCTTTCAACCACTTAGGCCCAAGTAAAGATTCCAGGAGTAAGGTTTTGTTCTTTTGCTTGGTGTGCTATTGTTTTTAAATATGAAAGCATGCTAGGAGATTCAGATGCAGAGTTGAGAACATGGCACCCTGTCAGACCACCTGCCATCACCCATGCCAATGGAGCACGGGATCCCAACCTTTGGCCTAGGGAGCTATTACTCCCTGTTCTCTACTCTCTCCCAGGAGACTGCACTGAGAACAGGACTTTTTGCCACTATTTACTCACAAGGGTCTTAAATACCAATGGCTTAATCCATATAATTCGCCCAGGCTGCTAGATGATTCCATGCAACCTGACAATATTTGTTTATTTGTATACATTGAGGTGAAAAATGGCACTGCAAGTGAAATTCAGTTTCAGTGGAGCACAACAGAAATAAGTCAATTATCCAGCATTAATTATTTATCTGGAGACAATAACCTTGGTGTTATTCCCAACAAGAGAGGCCTCTGCAACTTGGAACAAGAGAAAGAAGAGGTGGCCGCTATTGTCTATCTATTGTGCTGCCATAGATTGGACAAATTAACCCTCTGCCATCCTGTAAGTACACACAAGCCTTTTCTGTGAATGTGGCCCACGTGCATACCCCAGAACACATGCAGTCAACAGGCTGATAGACCCCAGAATTCTATTGTGCCAATATTCTGTCCAGACCTGGCAACGCTAGGCCATGAACATATTAAAGGAAATACCACCCTCTCTCTGTTGCTCACCTTGCCCTATCAGACCTGTAAGGATTAAGATCATATGAAAAAAATTTTTCACAGGTTGCAACTTTTCTTTATGGCCAGTCATAACTCTTGACATTATGTTAGTTTGGGGTTTTCCTCCCAAATACTTGCTGTGCAAGATCAGTTAGAAATTATACCTTGCGCCGGACTCGGTGGCTCAACCTGTAATCCCGCACCTTGGGAGGCTGAGGTGAGGGGATTGTCTGAGCCCCTGGGTTCGAGACCCGCCTGGGCAACTTGGCAAGACCTCATCTCTACAATAAATCAAGAACCAGCTGGGCGTGGTAGCGCGCGCCTGTAGTTCCAGCTACTTGGAAGGCTGAGGCAGAAGGATCGCCAGGGCCCAGCAGGTCGAGGCTGCGGTGGCTGGGAGCATGCCACTGCACTTCCATGTGGGCAACAGCGTGAGACTCCAACTCCAAAAAAAAAAAAAAAGAAATTATACCTTGCTTCCAAATAACAATTTGATTCCTAAATCATTTTAATGTAATTAATTTCCTGTCACCCTTAAATTTTGAAAAGAATCAAATTCTGAGGAGGTTGGAAGTAGGGAAAAGAGAGAAAGAGAGAGACAGAGAGAGAGAGACATCAGTGGTTCCCACTGAACTACAGAATGCCTAGAGCTGATCTTTACTCCTTATTCTATACACATGGGATCGATTCCTCCTCTGAAGAAGAAGTTAGCATTGATTAAGAAGGTTCTATGTATACATATTATTTAAATTATCAGCCAGGCCCAGTGGCTCATACCTGTAATCCCAGCACTTTGAGAGGCCAAGGCAAAAAGACTATTTGAGTCCAGGAGTTCGAGCCCAGCCTGGGCAATATAGCAAGACCTCGTCTCTACATACATGCATACATACATACATACATACATATATACACACATATATACATAAATGTAAAATGAGCCAGATGTGGTGGTGCATGCCTATAGTCCCAACTACTCAAGAGGCTGAGGCAGAAGGATCACCTGAGCCCAGGAAGTTGAGGCTATGGTGAGCCATGACGGTGCAACTGCACTCCAGTCTGGCAACAGAGTGAGGCCCTGACTCAAAAAATAAAAATAAATAAATTATCTTAACAACCCAATGATCTAAGCATAAATTATCCCTGTTTTATAGATGAAGAAACTGAAGCCCAAAATTACAGCTAATAAGCAGCAGAACCAAGAATCAAGTTTAGGCAGTGTCCTAAACTGCCCTGTGAAGATAGCATCCTCATCTGTGATTTCTTATTTTTTCAGACAGGTCAACTGCTGAGGGTGAGGGGTCAGGAAAGGGGTTTTGGAAAGAATTCCCTCAGATCACCTACATAAAGAGTCCCCAAACACACAGCAGGCACTCCATAAACAATGACTCCCCTCATGTAGCTCCCATTGTGTGAAAGATACTTTGCACATATAATTTTATTTAATCCTCACAGTAACCCAGTGAAATAGGTACTATTATTACCATGAGAGGACCGAGGAGCAGATGTGGTCAAGAGCTTGTACAGTAAGAAGTAGAGCTCAGTTTTGAAGCCAGGCAGTCATGGGTCCAAAACTGGCCCCTCTCGTTCATCTCATGAAAGGCCACTGGCCTTTCCAACCTGAGGCGGGATGCATCTCTAAGAACCCACACATATCCTGACAAGTCTGCATCTCACCATCTCTGAGTTCTACCTTATAGACACTACATGCAGAGATAATTGGATCCCCATAGGATCCTTTATTCTTAACTTCCAGCTGCACAGGAAACTCTTAATTACATCTGCAACAGTGTTCTGAGTCCTCAGGAACATGCATGACCTGTGTGTGTATCACATCCTAAAACCTCTTTATAAGAATGGCTTTGGTGGAACAGATTCGTGCCTTCATAGTGATTAACCCAGTTCCAGTAGACTTTTAGCAAGTAATTCATATTTTTCTAATATTAAAAGCAACACACACTCAAAAACAAATACTTAATAACCAGAAAAACAATATAGAAATGAATGACATAATAAGTTGAAATTTCCAGTAACTTAGGTGGTGGTGGGGTTAAGGATAAAGGAAAGATGTCAATAATACACATAATATGTAGAACAAAACATTAAAAAATAAAGCAAAACAATGATTTAACAGTCCTACAAAAGCTAGTTGGATTCTGTTGTCTCAAACAGCCCCATCAAGATAAGTCAGGAAAAAAACGGCTAAGTAGAAGCCCTGGGCACTCTGAGGTTGCCAAGTTCCTTCGTAGATCAAACCTACATTAGAGTGATCAGCTATCGGGGTTTGCCCAGGACTGAGGAGTGTCCAGGGACATAGAACTTTTATGCCAAAATCAGGATAGGCCCTGGCAAACCAGGACAGTTGCTCAGATTAGATCTGGCAACCAGGAGCATCCACCACTCATTCTGGTTCAGGCTCCAGGGCCAGTCAGTTCAAAGCTACACTGCCCTTGCCATATCTTTCAGCTGTGTGCAGGGACCTCCGGTGGCCTCAGTGTTCCCAAGCTCTTCTCACCTCCTCATCTGGATTTCGCCTTCTGTTTGATGTTCACCCCCCTCCCCTCCCACACTGCCTGACTCAGGGCAATGAGAACTTTCTAAGGACCAGCTCTATGCTCAATTCTCTCCTGATGCTCAGGGGGAAAGAGAAGACATCCAAAGGCAGACACCTTCCAAGAAGCTCAGAGAGAGCATGTGCTAACCCCAAAACCACCAGTAGCTCTGGACTGCCGGCCCACATGGGATCAGGAGCCTCCCCTGGGGCCCTCTATTTTTGAAGCACACCCCACTCGATTCTTTGTTTCATTATCTGCCGCTACTTTAGACTGCAGCTCCTTGGGAGCCTGCTTCCTTCGTGTCCCATGACTCAGTTCCATTCATATTTGCTGAATGAATGTGGCATCCCCAACACCCTGTCCTACGCTTCCTCCCCAGGACAACGCATGGAGAGACGGGGCTACCTGCAGCTTTAGCATATGGGGGGCTGGGTCTCAGGGTTCAGATGGGGCAGCCCCAGCCCTGAGAGACAGCCATAGGACTTACCGCTGACCCGGTAAGGGGATGGAGTCCAGGTGGCGTCCTCCAGGCAATGCCATCATGTTGATCCCAATCTGCAGCAAGGCCTGCTCGCAGTTGTCGGGACCCTGAAAAGAGAGGGCAGGAGTGCTCAGTGAGGTCCCAAGAGAGAGGTAGGCACAGACGCTTTCTCTCCCAGATTCAGGCCACAAGGAACCAAGGTAGGCTTGGAGGTAAAGTCTCCCAGCCCTCCTCTCCTATCAAACCAGTTTATACTTCACGGACTTCACACAAGTAAGGAAAAACTCATATCTGATCTTGTTTCTAAGTCCCTAGCCCACTATAAACCCCTACAATCCTTTCTTTTGTCCCGTTGCCAAACATGTACCTGACTCATTTTGGTATGTACCAAACATTGAGGTACACAAGCCAGCAAGTATTGCACAGGGCATACTTTTCCCAAAAAAAGTATCCATGGTTTATCAAAGATTCATATTTAACTGGGCATCCTATATATATTATTTGCTAAATCTGGCAACTCTACATCCTAAGATCCTGGCTATACACTACCATAGCACTAGGTTATTCATCCTGATTATGCTTAAATCTGTCTTGGAAAATGTGACCCTACAATGGCCATTGTGGTTGTTTTCCCAAATCTATTCCACTTCAGATCATGCAATTTCACCCAAACTGCCAGTGACTGGTTCATAAACAAGCATGTAACTCAATTCAGACCAATGAGCCATGACAGAACTGCTCCTAGGAAGTTTTCTTTCTCAGAACAGTGAGTCACAATGTGAGACAGTATCTCTCTGACTGGACTTGAAAAGGAAGCATATCCATATCATTGCTGCAAAGACCATCTTGCAATCATAAGAGGAACTAGGTGGAGAACAAAGTTAGCACACTGAAAAAAATAGCTGGGTCTTTGGATTGTGAATTCGTGTGGACTGTGACCCAGATTAGTTCTCAAGAGAATAACAGCTCATATTTATCGGGGACAAGAAAGAATATCTGCAAGGTGAGGTAGGGAATACCAAGAATTTGACCCAGCTTATGTTTAAAAAAAAAGCCCTATAACAATAAAAATAATAGCTAGTATTTATCAAGCGTGTACTATGTGTCAGGTACTGTTCTAAATGCTTTATATAGTATTAACCCACCTAATACTACATCACTCCCTTGTTACAGTTGAGACCTTTGAAATTCAGTAAGAAGTATAGGCTAGTAGATAACAGATTAGAACCCAGGTTTTATGATTGGAGGGGAAGTGCTGGAGCAGGTAAAGATGAGACCAATGAACAAATGACATGTGTCCAGTCTTTGTTTAATAGACAGCCTTTGCTGAACAGAATTTGAATTTGGAGTCGATCGTACTCAGTGATCTATCACAGAAACAAAGAACAGAGTACCATATGTTCTCACTCATAAGCAGAACTTGAACAATTATAATAATACTATAAGAAAGAGATTGGCAGTAGTGGGAAACTGCCGGGGGGGGGGGGGGACAATTGGCAGTTGAGGAAAACTGCTAGAGGAGGGAGGCCTGCCTAATCAATGTTTGTATGCTTATTCCTGAATTGTACCCTACATCTTTAAAATAAAATAAAAATTTTAAAGAAAGAGAGAAAAAAAAGGAAAGAAAATTGTTCTTAGTACTTCTTGTACCAGAATAGTCACTACTGATATTTTGGTACATTTCCTTCTGGTCTTTTTTCTTTACCTAGTTATGTAGATTGTGTGTTGCTTGTTTTACATAGTTGTAATTATGTATATGATTTTATATCAGTTTTTCATTTAACATGGTCTAGTTATCTAGTGAGAAGTTGTGTGGTGCAGTGGTGTAGAGCACAGACTCTAGAACCAGCTGCCAGGGTTTAAATTCTAGCATCTGGTGTTTACTAGCAGCATGACAACCTCTCTGTGACTGTTTCCTTAGCTATACAATGGTAGTAATAGTAACAATCTCATAGGGCTGTGGTGAGGATTAAATGAGTTAATATATGCAAAATATTTGGCATCTGGCATATAGCAATTATGTATTTTGGGCATTTTCCTAACTTATTATAAACATGAGTGAGATATTTTGATTTTCACTTAAAATGGAAAGTAGAGAAATTTACAAAGAATAGTGGTGTTGTCAACATTTATAGTAAAGCAGGAAGAATGGCTTGGGAGGTGGAAAGGCATATATGTAGGTTTAATTAAATCAGATTGAAGTTACAGCAGAAAGAACAGGTGGTAATATCGAGAAGGGCTTGGAGCTATAATATAGAAGTTCAAAAGAGAAGTTATAGCCAGACGCGTGGATTTAGGGAACACCTGCCTAGAGGAGACAGTTAATATTGGCAAAAAGTGAGATCACAGCTGGGTGCGGTGGCTCAATCCTGTAATCCCAGCACTTTGGGAGGCCGAGGTGAGAGGATTGCCTGAGCCCATGGGTTCGAGAACAGCCTGGGCAATTTGGCAAGTCCTCATCTCTACAATACATAAAAAAACTAGCCAGGCGTGGTAGTGTACACCTGTAGTTCCAGCTACTTGGAAGGCTGAGGCAGAAGGATTGTCTGAGCCCAGCAGGTCAACGTTGGGGTGGCCATAAGCATGCCACTGCACTCCAGCCTGGGTGACAGAGTGCGACTCCAACTCAAAAAAAAAGTGAGGTCACTTAAAAGTGTTGAATTCAAAACTTTGGAGAACAGCCACATTTAAAGAATGAACGAAGAAAATGAAAGTAGGAAAGATGGAAGGAAAGGTTAAAAAACAAGCTGGAAGAGGGGAAAAGAAAGATGGAAGAATGAAGCATGTGTATGACAGGGTAGTCACGGAATGGCCAATGCACGTGGCTGAGCTCCCGTGCGGAGCCATGACCTCCCGGAGTCCTGGATGGCAGTGGGGGTGCCACCCCTGACACAGCCCTCTTCAGGACAGAGCCTGGAGAGGAGTGTCAGGACACAGAACACACCAGCTCTACTTGGTTCTGTTCTCTTCTCACAGTCCCAGCATTCCACCTCCCTAGCTCTGTCCGGGAGATCTGCTGAGCCTTGATTAGGGTTTTCCCCATACAGTAGGAGACCTTTATGACTGATCTAGTAGAGTCCAGCTGGTTAAACATAGGGATGGAGGTGGGCAGGAGTGAGGCTACAGGCTTGCCGCCTCGTCCTATTCTGCTTTGCAGGGGATGATCCTGACTCTCCTTCAGAAGTTCTTGGTGTTTCTTTGGTAGCAATCCTATACTCCCTCCAGGTTTGCAGATACCTCAGGGCAGCTAGGGCAAAGGGTCTGTGTGCTAAACAGGGCAAAGACAAAGCATATTAATTATCACAACAGCGCCCTGTGATTTTTAAAAGGTAAAAGAAGGCTGGGCACAGTGGCTCAAGCCTGTAATCCCAGCACTTTGGGAGGCTGAGGCAAGAAGATGGCCTGAGCCCAGGGGTTTGAGACCAGTCTGGGCAACTTGGTGAGACCTCATCTCTACAATATAGCAAAAAAATTAGCTGGATGTGGTAGCACATGCCTGTAATTCTGGCTACTTGGAAGACTGGGGAGAGAGGATCGTCGGAGCCCAGCAGGTCGATGCTGGGGTGTCCATGTGCATGCCACTGCACTCCAGCCTGGGTGACAGAGTGAGACTCTGACTCAAAAAAATAATAAATAAATAAATAAAAGGTAAAATAAGTGCTTATAATCAGAAATGTAAAAGGGTCTAAGAAGGCACAGGATTAGGGTACAGGTGCAAAGTGAAGCTTGGGAAAGAGGAATGACAATTTCTGAATAAATATGGGAAAGACTGATGGTCCGTGGAGGTTTCAAAGTAAAGAGGAGAGTGCCTGAAGGAGTTCACAGAAGATGACAGGGCAGAGATGGAGACTGCCATGTCATTGTAAATTTTCAAAAAATTAAAAGCAGAAGGGATACAACACTGAAATATCCCAAATAGGAAATGTATTTCCCTGGCCTGGGTCCCATGAAATCCTCCCACATACATTCCGGCAAGAACGCAGCTGCCATCTCTGTAGCTTGAACTCCTACCCTCCCTTCCTTCCCCCATCTGGTCCTCCACACAAGACCCCACCTCCCACACCCCTTCCTGCAGGACCACCCATCCCATCCGCCCCTTCTCATGGGACCCCACCTCCCACAGCCCTTCCTGCAGGACCACTCGTCCCATCCGCCCCTCCCAAGCTATTCTGGCAGCCTGTTAAACTCTGGCTCAATTCTTTTTTTCTTTTTCTTTTTTTGAGTTGGAGTCTCACTCTGTCACCCAGGGTGGAGTGCAGTAGCACACTCACGGCCACCGCAGCCTTGACCTGCTGGACTCAGGTGATCCTTCTGCTCAGGCTCAATTCTAAAGAAACTTCCCTACAAGTTCTGTGTTTTTAATTAGCTATTTACTTTTAAAATTGTTGTGCTAATCACAAATAAAGCAGAAAAAAGTCTCTGCTCTCCAATAACTCACATTTTTAGTGGTGGTAGGCTTATGATTGTAATTATGATATAAATATATACACATACATAACACATATGCAATATCTACATATGTAATGTACACTACATAAATAAGTGATCAGGTGGATATAAGGCAAATGAGGAAAAGCAAAGCAGACCCTGAATCTGGCTGGGACCTAAACTGCTGTCAGCCATTGCTAGATGGATTTTCTCCTGTTGATATCACTGGATTTTCCCAGGTTCATCTGTCTCAGTTCATTACAAGGAGAATGAGATACAAAGATATTAAAGGCGATTCAACAACTAGTTATAGGCTAGAATTTGACCTTCTTCATGTCCAGCTGTGTTCTCTTTCTAAGGGAAAAAGTCAGCTCTTGGCAAAAGTTATGGAATGATTTTTTTTGCCGGTAGTGCACAAACACCCTCCACCCCACATTCTCTAATCATTTCCCAGGGTCTTTTTCCTCCCTCTAAAGTCTTCACAGATAACACTTGAAGTGTTATCCCCTCTCAGCTGCATTTGTATTTTACCAATAAATATTTATAAAAATCAGAAAGCCCTCAAGATGTGAAGACCAAATCGCAAAAAAAAAATTCTTAAGTCCAGGAACAGCGTGGAGTGAGGCCTTCTCATGGAGTGCACTTCCTGACTACATCCTATGGGAGGCAGAATAATGCCCCCAAAGATGCCCACATCCTAATCCACGGAATGCCGTGTCACCTAATGTGACAAAGGGTCTTTGTAGATTTGACTAAGTATAGGATCCTCAGGAGAGATTATCCTGGATTATCCAGACACACTCAATGTCCTCGCAAGGGCCCTTGTGGGAAAGAAGCTGAGGGTCAGAGTTGAGGGAGGAGCCTTGATGGAAGCAGTGGGGTGTGTGTGTGTGTGTGTGTGTGTGTGTGTGTGTGTCTGTATGAGAGCTGAAGGTCCTACCTTGCTGCTTTTGAAGATGGAGGAAATGGAGGAAGTGGCTACAGGTCAGGGGATGCAGATGGCCTCTAGAAGGTGGAAAAGGTGAGGAAATGAATTTTCCCATAGAGCTTCGAGAAGAAATGCAACTGTGCTGACACCTGGAATTTAGGACTTCTGACCTTCAACTCTGGAAGATAATAAATCTGTGTTGTTTCAAGCCACTAAACATGTGGTAATTTGTTATAGCAGCAGGAGGTCAATACACATCTCATTCTTCATATACAGCTAGGTAGCTCATCTGTTCTACTCTCCAGTCACTTCCAACACGGACCAAAGGGCGACAGGGGACATGGTGCTACATGATTGTTGCAAAATGAGCTATCCGACCAGAATGATCTAAGAGTTCCAGTTTGATCCATCAACTCGGAAACTATGACCATATGATCACTAGTAGGGGCAACATTATAGCACAGAGAGAACTCTGCCAATTCTAGCTTTATGTGTTGGACCCTGCCCATGGGGCCTGGAGGAGGGGCAAGTGGGAGCTGGAGCCCAGGCCTGGTACCATCTGCCCAGTATTGCACCTGGTCCTGGGGTGGCCTATGCCTGGGGAAAGGGATGCCATTTTCTAATGTGCCAAAAGGAACCAGGTGGACTAGTAGCAGTTCTGCCAAGGACCAGTGGGATGGACTCAGGTTTGCATATCATTCTGGATAGAAGCTACAATTAATTAGGCAACTAACGTCTTTGACATTCTATTGAATTGCCTAAAAGGGAGTTATCAGATGAGATGAACTCACTGTTACTAACTCCACTCCTACTCACCTTCCTGCCATGCCTCAAGCAGCACCACCTTCCTCAGGGTCTTTTCATGTAGTTTATCCACCCAGCACTGACTCCTTCCTTGTTCAGTCAGGTCTCTAAGCTACTCAGAAAGGCCTTCTTTCCTCGATCATCCTATATCATATCATCATTTCATCTATTATTCCCTTACTATGCTTAATTTTCTTATTCTTTTTGAGATGGGTTCTCTCTGTTGCCCAGGCTGGAGTACAGTGGTGTAATCATAACTTACTGCAGCTTTGACCTCCTGGCATCAGGCAATCCTCCCACCTCAGCCTCCCGAGTAACTGGGACTACAGGTGCATGCCACCAAACCCAGGGTCTTACTATGTTGCCCATGCTAGCCTTGAACGCTTGGCTTCAAACAATCCTCCTGCCTTGGCGTCCCAGAGTGTTGGGATTACCGGCGTGAATCACTGTGCCCAGCTTTTTTTAGACAGGGTCTTTCTACGTTGCCCAGGCTGGACTTTTATTTATATTTCTTCTCACCATCTAACATTATAGTATTTATCTCCTCTACTTAGAATGAAAACTCCATACATCCAAGAGCATTATTTCACTTATGGCTGCACCCCCAGTGCCCATTGCCTACACACATAGTAGTTGCTCAGTAAATCCAAGTATTCCTTGGATACATGGACTTTTCTTCTTACATGAAACTTGCATTGCACAATAGGACACATGGGGGTTTTGTGTTTGTGTGTGTGTAACTTCACTCCCCGGCCCTGCACGGCAACGAAGGTGAGAGTGACTAGGGATTGCTTCAGGATCTGTTCTGGCTCCTTTCTTACCAGTGTCACCATCTTTTAGGAGGTGGCTAGAGCATAATGAGGTGTATAATAAAAGGAAACATTTTGCTTAAAGTCCATGTAAAACGTCTACTCCCTGCTCTGCTGGTCTCCACCTGCAATTTCACAAATTCTTTAGATTACAAATTCATGAATACCCATGAAAAAATGCTTACACTTTACGGGAATCATTTGAAACTCACCTCTTATTTTTTTGAAAACAGCCACTTTTATCCCTGTCCTCGACCCCTCAATGATTTTTCTTTGCTGGCCCTAGTCCAATTTCTTCCTAATTCTCTGCTAAAATCCCCTGACCCTCCAGACAGGGTCTGGGGAGCTCTTCAGGCAGGGCAGGAGGCAGAAATTCACTCAGCACCTCCGAAATAGAGAGGCGAAATAGGGAACACTATTCTGGTCCTTTCGGTTTGAGTACATGTGCCTGAGTAGACACATTATCCCATTTCTTGATTCCCTAACTGAAAGCAGTTTCTGCTTGTGTCCAGAAATAATTTCTAGCTGCTTCTTAATTCTTCTGACTTAAAGATCCCCATGTGGTGGGAAGTCTGGAGAGGGGTTTATGCCCTAAGACTCTCACTACATACATTTTTTTTTGTCATTTGCTCCTTGTAAGCTGTGAGTCTTTAATGCTTTCCATGTGCACAGGCCAATATGGTCTGAGCCTCCGCTCAGCATGTGTTCCTTGAAAGTGACGTCACGTAGCAGCATGACTTTTCCTGCAAGGTCTACACTCTGTGTCATATAGGATGGCGACAGATGACTTATCCAGGGTCCCCACTCTTTTCCCTGATGTTTTCACTGCATCTTTGGAAACCTTGGCCAGTCACTTAAAGACACTTAAAATGCAGATTTGTATTTGAAATACACTGGGTGAATATTCAAGGTTTCCTCTGTCAATGTTGGGCAGATAAATCTGGAGAGAAATTGGAGTCTAACTTTTATATCAGCAAGGCAGTCGCATTCCTTCTTTTCAGTCATACCAAGGACTTCACTCTAAGTTACTGAGTCCACATTTGTTTGAACTGCCACGTGTGAAGCAAGAGTATGATTTGATTTCATTATCTGAACAAAGCAACTTGGCCTTATGGCGGGAAGCTCATTAATCTCAAATGGAAAGTAAGCAGCTCTGAAAAGGATGGGTGGGATTTTGTCTTCCTCTTTTTTTTGTAAATAAGAGGAAAACAGTTTTTGGCTGAAAGATGGCTTGGCAAGAAGCTTGACTCTTTGAAGGGAAACCCCTGTGGAGAACAAATAGGTTATGACATCCAGAAAGGAAAGCCCATAGGGAGCGTGGCGGATGGCACAGGTCTGCATCCGCTGGTCACACGATGTGGAAGTTGGCAGTGGTCCCTGACACTCTTATCACAAGAGGGTTTCCGTAAGGCCTGTGTCCTCAGTAACTCACGAGCCTTAGTGACTGGCTACAAACTTCCCAAGGCCCACCTGCTCCTCTTTCTGCTCAAGGCTAACTTTGTGGGTGGGTGAGAAGAGGCTGGGAGGGAAGAAGAGGAAAACGATAAGAATTTCTATCTTTTTAAATAATAATAATGAAAGCAAAACTGGAAAACCTGGATCATATGCCTCAGTCTGTCAAGATAGAAGTAAATTATATGTAAACATTCTGTGTTGGGGCTCAGAAAATGATACCCCAAAATATGGCACTTTGACATGCTGAACTAAAGCAGGGTTCTCAGGCCCCTCTGGCCTGCCACTGCCCCGACTTCTGTCTCTCCATCCTCTGCCCCTCCCAAAGCACAGGGGGAGGCTGTTCTCTGAAAGTCCTTAATCTACATAGAAGCTGGACCCCAAAAAGAAAGACACTGCCTTCGATCTCCTCCCTGAAATTTCATTAGCCAGGGAAGATTAAAAGTCATACCATGGAAGAGGAGACTAAAAATTAAACACCACACCTGGAGGCCAGACAAACTTTTTCCCAAACTACCATCTGTTCTTCTGTCTCATTCAATTTCCAAAGAGAATAATTTATTTATTGTTGTCTAAGTGATGGACCCATTCATTCCCTCTAAAACTCATTTGCTGTCCCTCAAAATGGCATTTCCCCCATCACCTATGAAGAAGGGTGTATGAGCTTCTGGACTTCATTGGGTTATTGGGTGCCATCCTCTTTCGATGCCCTGTGTTTGTGCACACTAATACATTTGCCTGCCTTTTTCTCCTATTAACCTGCCCGTTGTCAGTTCATTCCAGTCATCCTTCCGAGAGCAGAGGAAAGTTTGCCCCTGCCTCCAAGTCTGCATAGCAGTTCACTTTTCAATTTCCTTCTTACATTGTTTTATCACTCTCTTTCTCCTTATTCCTCTTTTTTTCTCTTCTCCTATTTTTCTGAACCCATTTTTTTCCTCCTCCAGTTAACTCTTTTTTGTCTGTCTTTCCTCTTTATTTTCTCTTTTAGACTCTCCTTACTTTGTAATTTCTTTCTTCCACAGTAGGAAATAGGATAGTTTTGGATTTTGTGTCCCACAACCTGAGATTGGAGAATGATGTAAAGTCGGTTTGGTTCATGTGGTAGCAACAATTGAGTCTTTTAAAACATTTATAGAAAACTGGGCACAGTGGCTTAAGCCTGTGATCCCAGTACTTTGGGAGGCTGAGGCGAGAGGATTACCTGAGTCCAGGTGTTCGAGACTAGCCTGGGCAACTTGGTGAGACCTTGTCTCTATAAAACAATTAGCCAGGCGTGGTAGCATGTGCCTGTAGTTCCAGCCACTTTGAAGGCTGTGGCAGAAGGATTGCCTTAGCCCAGTAGGTCAAGGCTGCAGTGCCCATGAGCGTGCCACTGCACTCCCGCCTGGGTGACAGGGTGAGACTCCAACTCAAAAAAAAAACCACACACATACGTATGTATCAAGACACACTTACATATATAATAACACACATATACAACCACACACCACACATGCATACT
>CAUYQG010178501.1:0-23144 GCA_963574415.1 Tarsius wallacei | reverse complement strand
CCTTTGCCAGATCGTTCTAGAAATCTATGGAATGTTTCCCTAGGACCTAATTCAATCAAAGTTCAAAGCCTATTGTGGAATGTTCAGGAAAAAATGACTTGGCCTCCCAGTAAATTGATATGTTTAAAAGTGAGGGTGAGGAAATGTTATGGATTTTTTTTCCTGAACATTCCACAATAGGCTTTGAACTTTGATTGAATTAGGTCCTAGGGAAACATTCCATAGATTTCTAGAACGATCTGGCAAAGAGGTGTGGCCATCTTTTTTAGACAGATGGGTAGACTTGAATAAGGACTGGAAATTCGATAATAATAAATTATTGTTAATGTTATGTATAAAAATGGCAGATGATTTTTTTACGGTTTTTTTTTTTTTTGCTTTTTTTTATTATAAAGATGTGGGGTGCAATTCAGGGTTAGGTATGCAAACGTTGACTATGGAGGTACCCTTGTTGATGAGGTGTGCCCCTCCCTCCCCTGACAGTTTCCCACTACTGCCAATCCCTTTCTTATAGTATTATGGTAATTGTTCAAGGTCCGCTTATGAGTGAGAACATGTGGTACTCGGTTCTTGGGTTCTGTGATAGATCACTGAGTATGATCGACTCCAAATCCATCCAAGTTGCTGCAAAGTCCACGTTTGTCTTTCTTTATGGCTGAGTAATAATTATGTTATGCAGATGGTGTTTTAAAAGCCATGAACAGAAATGCATTCTGAAGCATTCCTGGGTGCACTGGCTTGTTAAACATAATCCAAATATTAACGTATAGTTTACAGCAACTAATAACCCAGGAGAAAATGCAGGGGTGAAGAAGAGATGAAGCTAGATCAGCAGATATCGGTAATGGTTGAAGATCTGGGACAGGGACACTGACATTCAGTGAGATTTCCCATGACAAAAAGTTTTAGAGGCTGGGCATGGTGGCTCGCGCCTGTCATCCCAGTATCTTGGGAGGCCGAGGTGGGAGGATTGCTTGAGCTCAGGAGTTGGAGACCAGCCTGGGCCCCAAAGCGAGACCTTGTCCCTAAAGGAAAAAAAAAGTTTTAAAATGTCCTATGACGGCAAACTACAAATTGTGCCATGTACAAATTGTGAACCGTTCTAGGCCTTGGGCTGAGTCCTAGTCACCGCCTAGGGCAGACTCCGTGTCCCAGCCTTCCTTGTGGCTGCGTGCGGCCATGTTACTAGGTTCTGATCAATTGGACGTAGGTGAAAATGAGGTATGCGGTCATGGGTCTCGCTGACGAAATGGCTACGCTTCTCCCCAGTCTTTGTCATTCCTCACATCTGTTCTGCCGGGGTTGGAATACTGGGAAAGGAAACTGAGGCCCCCGGCCTTTTGGTTGTCCTGTAATCTGGAAGCTTCTTCTTTCCTACACACAGACTAGACCGAGAGCCACTTTGTCTCTCCTGTCCTATTTTAGGACAGCTTTGTAGGACTGCATCAAGTCGGTCATTCAAATGTCACTCACCGAACACTCCAAGCACAAGAGCTGTCTTTAGCTTGTCTTAGATCTGGTAAATGAGGATGGAATCTCTGACCTCACAGCCACAAGCTGGAAGTCTGTTCAGTCATGAATGTAGAGACTGAAAAAGTGGTACTCAGCATCTCCTATGTGAGATGGGCTTGGAGAGAAAGATGAATATGATATCGTCTCTGCCTTTTTCAAGATCTTGCAGTCTGGTGTTCAATGTATGCCAAATTGATGACAGAAACGTGTGCACTATTGACCAAAAAATAGCACAGCCCTCTAAGACCAATTTCTGGTTACAAAATTCTGATTCTTAACAAATCTCTACCTGCTTCCATCTAGCAAGCAAGCTAGAAAAGATGGCGTAAATATTCTAACTTTTTAACTGTAAGAACATTAAAACAACAAAAGCATCTTAAAGGATAAAATTCCATTGGTAATAACATATACTCTATTTTAATTTTTTCATTTAACTCAGTCCATGTTTTTTTATTTATGTAAAATCTGTATAAGACCCAGCCAGAGAATAGATATAAGATTTATTCCAAGTGATGGGTTCAAACTTTTCCTCATTCATAAGTTTCCTTTCATTCTCTATTTAGACCACATACTTATTTTAATGGCTACAGAATATCAAATCAATCTAATATCCTATTTTCCTTAGTTACTTGACATTATTTAGGTTGTTTGAATATTTTACTATGATAAAAAATGCTACAATAAGCAACTTCATGGCCTTAACTAGTTTTTTTCTCTAGGATTATTTCTTAGCAAAAGCACCCAGGAATGTGCTCACTAGTTCAAAAGGATTGTTTGTATGTTTGCCACCAAGTTGATTTCCGGAAGAATGACAGTTATCACTACTACGACTGCAACAGTTTCAAGATAACTTTACCAGATTTTGGCATTATCATCTGCACCTTTGGTAAATTTAGAAAATATATTTTGGAAACAGGTTTATAAAATCTTTTTTGCCTTTTTAGGATGAGAGTGGGCTGAACTCTCTATGTGTGAGTTGGCTGCCCTTACGTGAAATGAACATGTCTTTGGCGCATTTCACCTGCTGGGGTCTTAAAATTTTCACTGTATCTCTAACTTTTAATAATGTCTTCTAGGACTTGGATCAATTGCCTTTAACCACAGTGCAATTTCCAGGGAAACTCTTTAACAGCATTTTCTAGCAATGCATAGCCAACAGTGGTAAGCAGGGCGAAGGGGTCCCGTGGTTTTTAATATATTAAGCAAAAAGTAGGCACTGATTGATAACTGCCAAGATGTTAATAACTCCACCTGCCACACGACATATGGAGCAGACCACAGTAGATAGCTCCATCTACTGTAAATAATTTGAACTGGGTATCTCCCAGCTTTGTCTTTATGGATTTATTCTTTTTTTTTTTTTTTTAGCCAGAGTCTTACTCTATTGCCCAGGCTGGGGGGCAGTGACAGTCCTCGACATCCTGGGCTCAGGTGATCCTTCTGCCTCAGCCTCCCAAGTAACTGGGATTACGGGCACGCATCACCACACCCAGCTAATTTTTTTTATTTTTGTAGAAACAAGATCTCACTCTGTTTCCCAGGCTGATCTGGAACTCCAGGGCTCAAGCAATCCTCTTGCCTCAGCCTCCCAAAATGCTGGGATCACAGGTGTGAGTCTCCACAGTCGACCTATGGATTCACTTTCCCAATGAATGCAGGAGTTTCATAAGTGCTGTCATGCTCAGAGCCTTAGACTCTGAGGCATATAAATGTCATAAACACAATGGTGCTGGCCTCAAGGGGCTCCTAGCTGCACAGTTTGACGGCAATCCCTTTAGGGTCCAGGTGGACACTGGTGACCTGCTGCCTTGGAAGGGCTGAGGTCTTAGGGTATAAAAGGAGTGACTCTGCTTTCCCTGAGACCACAGTCATTGAAGTGGGGTGAAAGTCAGCAGTGAGCAGGCGAAGAACTTTTGCGAAGTGTGGGGCGGTAGGGAGGGGGACGGAGATAAGGGGGAAAGGCACAGAGTGGCCAAGGGTGCTCCCCTTCTCTGGGCTAAGCGAGCACCTGAGGGCCAGGAGGGCGGTCGGAGGTGGTGGCCCCTGACGAACCCAGCTGTCATGACAGCGGCTGTACCTAGAGCAGGACAGATGTCATCTTCTGGACTGGGAGGAGCTTCAGGGGTCTATTGTCCAGCAGATGAAAAGGGTCCTTGAGAGGAAGGCTCCCCTGTGGTAAGTGCTGGAATGTGGGCCTGGGATGCAGGGGAGGCGGAGGCTGGTCTGGAGCTGGCACAGCAGGACACAGAATGGGAGACAGTCTGAGCCAGAGGAGGCCCAGAGGAGGAGGCAGTCCAGATAAGCACTGGAGAATGCTGGGCACGGTGGCTCATGCCTGTCATCCCAGCACTTTGGGAGGCGGAGGTGAGAGGATTGTCTGAGCCAAGAGGAACAAGACCAGCCTGGGCAACTTGGTGAGACCTCACCTCTACAATAAATCAAATAATTAGCGGGACGTGGTGGCGTGCACCTGTGGGTCTAAAAATCAGCTGGGTGTGGTGGTACGCCTGTCATCCTGGCACTTTGGGAGGCAAAGGCGAGACGATTGCCTGAGCCCACGGGTTTGAGACCAGACTGGGCAACTTGGCGAGACCTCGTCTCTATGCTAAATCTAAAAATGGCACATGCCTGCAGTTCCAGCTACTTGGAAGGCTGAGGCGGAAGGATTACCTGAGCCCAGCAGATCGAGTTTGCAGTGGCCGTGAGGGTGCCACTGCATTCCAGCCTGGGCGACGGAGTGAGACTCTGACTCAAAAAAAAAGAAAACACTGGAGAATGACAGTGTCTAAGGGCACAGAACTGCACAGAGGTGTGACACATCACCATGTGCTTAGGAGATAGTGAGGCCCGGTGAGACTAAGCTGAGCAAGATGACAGGGCAAGAAGTTACATAGAACTCTGGGGTCAAAAGTCTGCAAATGCTAGGGAGCCGTGGAGAGGTCTGATGCATGGCAGGGACCAGAAGCCATCATCTGGAAGCAACATGGAAGGTGGGTCGGAACAGGTTGGATAGACACCAAGGACTGGAACCAGGGCAGTAAAAGGAGACAGAATCACAAGACAGTCCAAATCAATCTGTGGAAGGCAGGATCCTGGGCCACAAACTGGATTTGGACAGGGCGTTATGGGGAAGGAAGACTCAGGTGATTACCGTCCACCATTGGTATAACAGATGGCAAATAAAGCATGCTCCATCTGGGCACTGCGGCATGCACCTGTAGTCCCAGTCACTCTGGAGACTGAGGCAGGAGGACGGCTTGAGCTCAAGAGTTCAAGGATATAGTGCATTATGATTATGCCTGTGAATGACGATTGCGCTCAAGCCCGGGCAACATACAGAGACCCCATATCTAAGGGAAGAAAAATACTCCATCCATATTAACAATCATACTGTATTAGTACTGTTATTTATCTAAAAAACTGTCATCTTTTGCTGATTTTTTTCATGTACTCACCTTCTTAGTCAATCTTCAGGAATGTTGTATAATTAGATTTCTTCATATTCAGCAAACTACCAGTGACCACTAGAAAAACTGGTTTATTGCATTTAAGATCATTAACCCTTAAATCAAAGCCTTAATAACTTATGTCTAAGACTCCCCTAGAGACTGGGGGGTACCATGGAGGATAAATCATAGCGTCTGACTTTGGGAAGTTCGCAGTCCAGTGGGGCTAGGAAACCGTGACCACCTAAGTGGAGTCACACCCTGGTCTACCGCTGGACACTCTATGACTTATTCTCCATGGTACCCCTGTTCTCTAGGGAAGTCTTAGAACATGGCTGGCACTCCAAAGACATTTGTTAAGGAACGGGTGGATGGGTGGATGGATGAATGGATGGATGCAACGATACAAAAGAATTAGATCCTTAGGGGAAAATCTTTCTTTTGGATTAAATAGTGTCTCAGATTCAGAAAGTGGTTCCACGATCCAGCCATGGGATGAGCAGAACGAACCCTCGGCAGACATTTGCCCACACTGGAATTCACAGAGAACAAGGGAAAGGCAGCTCTCTGCCCGGGGGAGCTAAGGGTCGCACCACACACTCCCCTTCCAGAGCACCTTTCTCGGCTGTAGACGTACCAAGGAGATGGGGGTGGAAGGACAGCTTGGTTGAGCAGATGCATGGAAGGTCTCAAAACTGAGGTTTAGCTTTCAGTGTTGAGGATAGCTTCAAATATTCATCCTGAGAAGGTGAGAGAAGAAAGTTCAAGGGAGGACTGTGGTTTGGGCTGCATATTATGCCAACCAGGCAGTCAGGTGCCTTCTGAGGGGGCGTGGCAGGCGGGGTGGCAACTTGGTACTCGACCGCTCACCTGGGCCAGTCTTGAAAGACTCATGAGAATTTACAATCAGGAAATTTATCTTACTATGAATTCTTTTTCCTAATGGTTGATTGAAATAACAGGGAATCCCTTGTATGCCTAACCCTGAATTGTACCCCACATCTTTAAAATAAAAATAAAGTTACCAACATCATTCTTCTCAGACCTGGAAATGACAATACAGAAATTCATATGGAAACATAAATGACCACGAATAACCAAAACAATCCTTAGTGAAAGAAACAAAGCAGGAGGTCTCACACTTCCAGACTTCGAACTTTACTGTAAGGCTAAAGTAATCAAAACAGCCTGGTATTGGTACAAGAACAGGTACATAGACCAATGGAACAGGATAGAGATTCCGGAAGCAAAGCCTCAATTCCTCAACCAACTCATCTTCAACAAAGCCTCCAACAATAACCACTAGGGAGAGGAGAACCTATTCAGTAAATGGTGCTGGGAAAACTGGCTGATCACATGCAAAAGATTGAAACAGAACCCCAATCTATTCAACATTCACTAGACCATAAATGTAATTAAATACATCAACAGGTGTAAAAACAAGATAACATGATTATCTCATTAGATGCAGAAAAAGCTTTAGATAAAATCCAGCATACCTTCTTGATTAAAAAACCCTCTCAAACATCTAGGTATAGAAGGAACATACCTCAAAATAGTAAGTGCCATCTACAATAAACCCACAGCTAACATATTGCCTAATGGACAGAAACTGGAAACATTTACCCTGAAAACTGGAACGAGACAAGGCTGTCCACTCTTACCCCTTTTTGTCAACATTGTGTTGGAAGTCTTAGCTAAAGCAATTAGACAAGAGCAGGAAATCAGGGATATCCAAATAGGAAAAGAGGAAGTCAAATTATCCCTCTTTGCTGATGATATGATCCTATACCTTGAAAATCCAGGAGAATCTGTCAAAAACCTGCTTGCACTGATAAAGAACTTTGGCAAAGTCTCAGGGAACAAAATAAATGTGCGAAAGGGGTAAGAGTGGACGGCCTTGTCTCGTTCCAGTTTTCAGGGGAAATGTTTCCAGTTTCTGTCCATAAGGCAATATGTTAGCTATGGGTTTATTGTAGATGGCACTTACTATTTTGAGGTATGTTCCTTCTATACCTAGATGTTTGAGGGGTTTTTTTAATCAAGAAGGGATGCTGGATTTTATCTAAAGCTTTTTCTGCATCTAATGAGATAATCATGTTATCTTGTTTTTACACCTGTTGATGTATTTAATTACATTTATGGTCTAGTGAATGTTGAACCAGTCCTGCATCCTGGGGATGAAGCCTACTTGGTCTTGGTGGATAATTTTTTAGATGTGTATTTATCTCTGATTTGCTAGAATCTTGTTCAAGATTTTTGCATCTATGTTCATAAGGGATATTGGCCTGTAGGTCTCTATTTTTGTTGGATCTTTACACAGTTTGGATATCAGTGTTATTTATAACCATAATCTCTTTCTTGATTTCCTTGACTGGCTCTTTCATACATCCTGTAAAGTCATGCACATCATCTAAACACAGTTTTCCTTGGCAGAAATTTAAGATTTCAGGCATGATGACTTTCATGGCTTTTTAAAAATTATGAACGGCATCTTTAATGATGTAGCCTTTCCAGAGTTTCTTGTTGTTCTACCAGAATTATCTTCCATAGTGTTGACAATTCTTTCCACAGAGTACTGTGTGTAATGAGTCTTAAAGGTCCTTATATTCCCCTAATCTAGAGGCTAAATTAAATATATTGTGTTTGAGGACAAGTAAATCACTTCAAATCATAAAAAGTAGACGCAAACAAAATTTTAAAATAACTTTATAATGCTTTTAAAACTTTATGCTTTCTATTTTTCTCTGATATGTTTTGATAAATTATAATTTTCTAGAAATGCAGGCATTCCAACAGTTTTTACTATTTATAGCAAGCTTAATTTTTTGTGTCTAGAAACATTAGTTGCATGCTACCAATCCTATGGACTTGTTGAGACTTGCTTTATAGGCCAGCAATGGTCGTTTTTGTGATTCGAAAGAATGTATACCTATATGTTGGGGTGATGTGTTCTATGTAAACCAATTAGATTAAGTTTCTAATTCATCTTTAAATTCATCTTTATTCTTATTGCTCTTTTTTGTGTGTCTATCTATCAAATAATGAGAGAAATATGTTCAAATTTCCCTGAAATATGATAAGGCAATCATTAAATGTGGATTGTGAGATATTGGGGAATTTTATGGCAAGTCATACTTGAATTAGATTGAAAACATTATAAATGGGGGCTACATACTGAAGTAGAAAATATAATTAATCTGTTTACATCATCAAATTTAACCAGTCAACAAAACATATTTTGTATAAACTGTATGTAAGGTATTAACATTAAATAAGATAAATTCTTCTATAAAATATCTTCCAGTATGGATGAGGAAATAAGATGTACATCAATTTTGATAGAAGATGGCATTTGATAAAAGTTCTAAATGAGTAGAACAAACAAAAAACTAATGGAACCCAAGGGAGAAGTCACTTCTAGACAGACTGATAAAAAAACGCTCTCAGATGAAGCAGTGGAGTCTTAAAGGATGAGTAAAATTATGACAAAAATAGAGAATATATTTTACAAAATTGCGAAGGCAATAAAACATTGGCTTGTTCAGGGAAAGAGAGATTTTCCCAATTCGGTTAAAGTACAGAGTTCATAATATATCTGGATGATAGTTCAAGGTAAGGAAATTGATATTAGCTAGATCGCACCCCCCAATATAATTTATATGTTGAAACCTAACCCCTGATATCTCAGAATGTGACTACTTTGGAAGATAGGGACTTTAACGAGGTAATTAAGTTAAAATGAGGCCATTAGAGTAGATCCTAATACAAACTGAAACAGGGCTGAGCACACACAGAGAAGAGGCTACGTGAGGACACAGCAATGAGACGGCCCTCTGAAGCTCAGGAGAGCGTCCTGAGAAGAGACCAAATCCACTGACACCTTATATTAGATTGCAGCCTCCAGACGCTGAGAAAATACATTTCTATAGGTGAATCCACCCAATCTGAGGTACTATGCTATGGCCGCCCCAGCAGACATACAGCGATGAAATGGAACTGTAAAGAATGATGCCTGTTTGCCTTTGACTGGCCTTTGAAAGCCATCGCATGTATATGCACTTTCTTTTCCTTTACTGGTACTCTCAGTGTCAGCTGGTTATTGACATAAGGACCCCTGATACTCGGTCCTTGCTTTACTTGTTTTTCTGTCACTCTATTTTGACCTTTGTAACAGGATTCTAAATGTTAGTCACTAAATCCAGTGTCACTTCACTCACATTGCATCTCCCATTAAAAAATCTTCTAACCTAAGAAAAGTTCACAAAATCTATATAAAAGAAGACGAGTTAAAGGGACATATATGAAAATGTGACTATAAACAATATAGTTATAGAAGTACCACACAATGCTTAATTCCAGAAGGTAAAGTATAATGCTATTATAATTCCACATAACATATTTGTCAGGCATTTACTTCTTTTGTTACAGAGAGTTCAGGTTTCTCTACTTACTGCATACCAGTTGAGGACACTAAGTATAACCTACAACTTAATTGGGAATAATTGGGCATAATTGGGAATAAATGAACAGCATGATAGTCATCTCCCATTCATCTGCTAGTTTGAGTTTGATGTGGTGTCTGTAAAAAACATGCCTTGCTTACGTATAGATAGCATGACCCTCATGACTTGTAAAAGTTAATTTTGTCTTTGTTTCAAGTGATGTATCTGCTGGTTGAATATTCTCCTAAGCTTTCAACAGTTCTAATTTATGAAAGCAATCCCTTTACTTAGAAATCTTATGCTATTATTTTTATTACAAATTGCTCTTTAATGATGAGTGTGTTTTTTCCTCATAATGCATTCTGAATCGTTTACCGAAAAACTGAGGCTAGACTTCAGTTATATCTCCTATAGTAGTTTGGTGTCCTACAACGAGTGCAACAAGTATGGAAAACATAAATTATAGCCAAGAAGTAGCACATATATTCATCATATATTATTATAAAAATAAATGAATGAGCAATAACTAAAAGGAAGATGAACGTGGACCAATTATGAGGATGAGTCATGAGTAAGGAGTATGATCAATTGTGTTATGCGCCCTTGAGCAATAAAAGGGGAAAATGTTAGAGTGATATTTCAAGCTTGTTCATAAACCAATGAGACTTAAACTACAATTTTAATACTACAAAACACCAAAGGATACAATCTAAGCAGTTTAGTTCGCTAGAACAGCAAGATAAATAAAGTTACATTAAATATTGATTTTGCCATATCATCTCTCACTCTTAACTATTATAGAAAAAAATTACAGTCATTTTTAAAATTGTAGATATACAAAATTGAAGACAGAAGAATATTTGGAGGACTCTACTGCTAAAAGAAAATTTTTATACTACTTTGTGTTACTCTATTTTCTTTCATTTTACTGGGTAATGATTTGGTGAAATTCAGCAATTTTGCTTTTTATAGTGAAGAAACTGACAGATGTATTTGGCTGTAGAAATTTCTACGAACTAGTTCCAGAAGATATGTAGAAAAGAAAATGTTTGTCATATATGTATATCTGTGTGTATATATAGCTATGTATATGTGTATGCATATATATAATTCTTACAGGGGTTTCAGAAAACACATTTCTTGGCATAGCTAAGTTAGGTTTTCAAGTCAGAATTTTAAAAAATAACCCTCATAATTCATGCATCTTCTTTCTTAACAGTATGGAGATTTATTCTATTTAAGTATATAACATTTATATTCTTATTGAGAAAAAAAGAAAGTGAGCACAAATCGTGAGTAAAATAAAACCTGTTCAATTGTGTTTTGGCAAACGCTTGTTACCACCATCATCATCCACAAATGTTTTTCAAGGATCCACCATGAGTAAACCTAAGTATGAGTTGTAGGGTCCATGAGGTCATCAGATGTAAGATTTTAAAAAATGAGATACATGTTTCTTATTTGCAGACAACAGGATAGTTATGCTACCTAGTTTGAGTGCAAATGGGTTTACTAAAGGATCTTTGAAACCTCACAGTATTATTGTAGGAAGACTGCTGGGTGAGTTTCTAGAAACAGCTACCCAAACATTGCAGAACTGGCCAGGCAAGGGAGATGACGCTTGTGCTGAGCCTAAGAGGTCCCAGCCTCTACCGCCATCCACATCAGTAGCAAGAAGCAAGGCCCCACCGACTCCAATTCAAACTCTTGCACGGGGATGCCTCTTATGTGAGATCTAAGTTCCATATGCACACACTGGAAGCACAGAAACATCAATTATTTTATTTCATTTTATTTTATCTTGGGAAGGATAATGAACAATGTGCGAATGTGAGGAACTATTGAAAGATGGGAGAAATGTATTTAAAAGGTCTTGGGTAACCACAAATCCAAGTGTCTACAAGTTATATTTCATTAGCATTTCCAGATTTTAAGTACTTTCACTATTTATAATACATAAACATCTGTCTACAATTCTATAATTATCATCAGTTCTGGTTCTAAGCAAATATATACTACGTGCTAGGTCTTCCTCTAGGGCAGTTCATAAAACTTTTTCTATTGTTAACTCTTAAGTAGTATTATCTTTAAATGTAGCTTCAGAATATTTTACACTTTCTCCCACCAACCAAAGTCCTAATGGTGATGTTAAGTAGGTTAAGCCAAATAAGAGAGTAATTTATCCAGTATTTATCACAGTAACCACTTTTATAATAGCAAGTCAAGTAAGAACATAATTGTGTAAACGTTGCCAGGGTTTGCTTTTCTTGTGAAGGAGATGAATGATCCATAATCTTTTCCTGATAAGCTCTAAAGGGCCTTTACTATGTCTTTTCTCCTGTTTACTTGTAATAATATTTAAGTGAGTCAGCTGAGCTACGAGTGGTAATTTATACACCAGAAAAATTTTGAAATGGAAAACTGTGTTTCCAACTGACCTCTCTCTGAAGCATTCTGGATTGCACTCTCTTAGCAGAATTGCTAGAGAATTATGGGAAAATTTTAAAGGTAAGTACGAGAGAACGTCAAGCAGGGGAATAGAATGCAGGAAATGGTCAGTACTTGCTTCTTCCTTCAACTTTTCCTTTTAGTTCCTTCTCGGTTCTATTCAGAAAATTGAATTGAGTGCCAAGAGCTCGCTGGGCACTGCAATGTGTAGCCTCAGTTTGCTGCCCTCAAGGCATTTATAGACAGTAGACTAAACATTTACTTCCAGAGCAAGTGGTAAAAGCCATGAAGACACACCCACACAGAGGTTCATATATGGAAGAAGGAAGAAATTGATGCTTCATGGAGTATGCACTGCCTCTGCGATGTCTTGAAAGATAAACAGGAGTTCACCGATCCAGGAACACATGACTGATCAGTGCAATACGTTCTTCTAATGTATTATTCTTCCAGGCAACAAAAGGTAGGAGATTTGGTAAAAAATCAGACAGCCTGCCAATGATCAGTGTATATGCTAATCATTTTATATAAACTGAAGTGATTCTAGCTCCTTCCAGTCATAGCATAGAACCTGATCTTCATTCAGAAGCTGAAGTAACATATTTTTAAATTAGTCAAAGAGGAAAACACAGTACTGATTTTATTGTTTGATATGGAAGAGAAGAAAATGTGCATCAAAGATATAACCACTAGGGGAAGACTAGTTTCTTGCCACTCCTAGTGGCTAATACAAAATAAGTGTTTATTGAAAGTAGACATCTCTCTATGCAATATTTGTGACAATAGATCTTCTGTGTTTAATGTGACCACACTGAGATACCACTTAACTCCAAGCAGGATGACCATCATTAATAAAAAAAACAAAACAACAACAACAGATACTGACGAAGATGTGGAGAAAAGGAAATCCTTTTACACTGCTGGTGGAAATGCAAACTAGTTCAGCCTCTATGGAAAACAATGTGGCAATTCTTAAAACAACTAGAAATTGACCTTCCATATGACCCAGCAATCCCCCTTCTGGGAATATATCCGGAGGGATTCAAATCACTCAACAAAAAAGGTACCTACACCTGCATGTTTATTGCAGCACTACTTATGATAGCAAAAACATGGAACCAACCATGCTAACTATCGAAACGACTGGATTAAAAAAATGTGGTACATATACACAATGGAATATTACACAGCCATAAAGAAGAACAAAATTATGGACTTCACTCAACTTGGATGGATTTAGAGTCTATAATACTCAGCGATTTATCTTAGAAACAAAGAACTGAGTACCACGTGTTCTCACTCATTAGTAGACCCCGAACATTTACCGTGATACTATAAGAGAGGGATTGGCAGTAGCCAGAAACTGCTAGGGGTGGGGGTGCATGTAACATTAATAAGAGTACCTGATCTCAGGCATAGTGGGGACCAAACTTTGTACGATGACCACTCGTATACCTAATCCTGAATTATTCCCCACATCTTTAAAATAAAATAAATTTTTAAAAAACTTTAAGGTTAATAATAGGGATAGCTTGAAAGAGGCTCAGCCATGAGGGGATAAGATTAGAAAGGTAAGATTACTTTAGGGGAACAGTAAAACAAATATGACATAGAAATCCAAAGACAACAGGAAAAACATATATGAAAGAAATAGATTATTATTTTTTCATTAGAGGAATAGGAAATTGTGATTAGTACTGACCTTGAAATGGCAAGGTAAGCATACAAAGAAAAGTTTAGTTAATAGAACAATGAGCAAAGTAAACTTTGAGTGTGTGTTTTCTTTTAGTAGATATTTCTTTAAATTATAAAGGTCTCTCACTACTCTGACATTTTCAGTATTCTGTGGCCATCCTTTCTGTTATTATCCAAAGTAAATACAACAGGTCTTTATCAGACATGGTGTCACATAAATCCAGCAATTTCATAAATATTTTTGAGTTTCTTGAAGAGCTTTTTGTCACTTGTCATGTCTAGGATGACTGTCTATAATGAAGAGATTCGTGTATTATCTACTGTACAACTCCAAGGACACGACTCACAAAGTCTACATTGGAAATGGTGCTCATTCTCTCCTCCCAGAGTTGTGCAGAGTTCATTGTCCATAATTGTACACAGCCCCCATTTCAAACCTCTCCTCCCAGGCTCAGTCTTGTCCTTTCTGTCCACGTATCCTTAGGTTTGTCTGTCCCACCCAAATATGGACATGCTTACCTCCATTTAGACACCTAGACCATTGACTGCAGTCTTTAAAATTCTTTGATCTAAACTTGGTGATATCAAAAGAGATTCCCTGCCCCAAACACACATACACACACACATCCCTACCTTAAAACTCCATTTTAATAGCATATCCCGCTCTTAAAGAATTGTTCATTGTTTGTCTGCTTTCCAAATAAGGGTATTCTAAACTTCCAGTGTCACAGACCAAAAAGAGCAACTAAGTGAACAAAACAATTATAATGACAAATTATATATCATATGATTTATGGTAAGCATTGTTTGCAAAAAGGGAACCTGGGAAGCTACAAAGTTAATAATTTCATAGGTTAAAGTTTTGCGTTATAAGTTCATCATGATTCCAAAAGGTATTAATACTATTTATTTTATTCAAAATTTGATCCTTATCGCCAAGTCCAAGCTGAGGTGTCAGACTTGGAAGAGATGAGACTGAGTTTCTGGAAGAAGATCAATAATCCTAGCTGATCTCAGTTTCCCTTGGAAGAAACTCAGACAAGCGGAGTGAGACAAGGGCACATGCATAGGAGCGGCTTCACTGCCCAGGTGGATATATTGATAACTTAGAATTCTGAATAAATATTATTAGGTAACTCTTGCTAGATCTTCTCCTTGCAATCGGACAGGACAAAACAAAAAACAGCAACAAAAAAAGCAAAAAACAAAAAAACAAGGGCATAGTCACAGCTAAGCAGAAGTGTCAACCTTGGTCTGGCTTGCACCCAGATTTTGGAGATGACTGCCTGGGAGTGTGTGATTATAGGTTCCAGATTCAGTACAGAGTCTAGAGTATAAATCGTTAATTGAGGATATGTTATGGGCTTAATGCATTTATCAATGCATAAAATATATAAAATACTTTGTATATCTTCACGTGCTTTTTCTAAAATATGTATTGCCTCCATCAGATTTACTGCAGAAATGCAGGTTGAAGCAATAAATGTTTATAGCAGAAGGAAGATTAAGAAGATAGGTTAACACCATTGTATTCTGGTCATCTCAACTCTGGGCTACCAACAAACCAGCTCTTTGGTAATAGTTGCAAATGGGCCGCCTTTGAAATCAATCATTCCAACTGTGAAGAGGTCTGCTTCCCCCTGCTGGAAGCATCCAATCGCTGCACAAAATCCAGGAATCTTAAATAACATCACCCGTAAAGGTAAGCACCCACATTTATTAAGAGCTTACTCAATAAAAAGGCCTGGTATAAAAAAATGACAATAAAATGACCCTTCCTTGTGTGCATGACTAAATCTTGTTTGTGAGGCCTGGAGGTGTGGTTATGATTCTGCCTAGGTTTCTCCTTGACCACAGCACATGTACTAACACACTCAAGCCTAAGGAAAAAGCGCATGGTTTGATGTTCTGATGCTTGAAAAGTGCTTTCTTGGCTTCTGGTCTATATTACACACATGTCCACGTCTTCCCCCATGTATAAAACCCACAGTCACATGCAGAATCTCCGGGTTCTCAAGAAAGAGAACTTCTCACTTTCTTTCTCTAAGTATCGTACAATTTTTCTTCATTCTATATCATTCTTCTCGCATTTCTTTTCTGTCAGACAGAGAAATCTTCAGTGTCCTATGGAGACCTTTCTTCTAGAACCAATTACATGCTTGTTTCCCTACAATATCGTCTATGTGGATTGAAATACCATAAACCTAACTCCTTTTAAATATCTATGTGTATATACTAATTATTCACAAAGATTGGAAATCACTGAAAGTCAACTTTACAACACAATTTTGTATAAAACCACTTTAATAGATGCATCAGGTTTCATGTATGTATGATATACTCTAAAACTTTATGGACAAATTTAGGAAAATGTAATGATTTGAAACAGAAGTTAAAAAACATATGAGGCTCCCCCAAAACTTGAAATTTGTTTATAAAAAAGGGTGTATTTATCCTTATATGTTTAAGCTTCACAGCAACCTGGATGGACTTAGTCTGTAATATTGAGTTATGTAGCCCAGAAACAAAGACCTGAGTACCACATGTTCTCACTTATAAGCGGACCTTGAACAATTATCATAATACTATAAGAAAAGCATTGGCAGTAGTGGAAAACTGTCAGGGGAGGGCGGGGGTTGGGGGGGCACACCTCATCAACAAGGGTACGTGCATAATGAACATTTGTATATCTAACCCTGAATTGTACCCCACATCTTTAACATTTAAAAAAAAAATAAATTAAAAAATAAATAAGCCGGGCTCGGCGGCTCAGCCTGTAATCCTGCGCCTTGGGAGGCTGAGGTGAGTGAATTGCCTGAGCCCGCGGGTTCGAGACCCGCCTGGGCAACTTGGTGAGCCCTCATCTCCACAATAAATCAAAAATTAGCCGGGCGTGGTAGCGCGCGCCTGTCGTTCCAGCTCCTTGGAAGGCTGAGGTGGAAGGATCGCCAGAACCCAGGGGTCGAGGCTGCGGTGGCCGGGAGCGGCCACTGCACTCCAGCCTGGGCGACAGAGTGAGACTCCAACTCAAAAATAAATAAATAAATAAAAATTAAATAAATAAATAAACTTCAGTCACACTCCACGTACTCTCCATCTCAGTAAACGCACCTATCGAAAGCATTTGTTCCACTGCTTAAAACAGTTTTTGAATTCGACAATTTTGGTGCCTTTTGGAGCTTCTGCAAGTTTTTGTTTGTTTGTTTCAACTCTTCCACATTGGGAAAACATTTCCCTTTAAGGGCATTTTTCATCCAGGGCAACAACAACAAAAAAGTCACATGGGGCAAGACAGGGTGGATACGGAGGATGGGACACAAGGATCATGGTGTTTTTGGTCAAAAATTGTTGAACTCTGAGCATAGTGCGGGCAGATGTGCTTGTAAATCATCCAACATGTAATGGACAAACATGTTGAAAGACTCTCGCCCCAAAATTCACAGAAGCTGACTGTAATCTCTCATCACAAGGCTAACTGGTACACTAATGCAGATGGGTTTCTAGGCCACTTAACTGGCGGGTAAAGCCTATACTACAAGGGGACTTCCATCCAAAAAAATAATTCCGGTTTTTTTTGGGTCTCTCTCGTAGCAACCGTGAAGAGCTCCTGACGCTTCTGAATAAGTAACATATCATAATTATGGTTGGTAGCCATTTGGATGTTTTCCAATTGTCATCAGGAAATGAGGCGTATCCTCAGGTAGATAATTAAAAGAAAATTGTAAGATAATTTTCTAGGCTAGTAATAAGCACTCACAGATAATGAATATTGAAGATAAATTGGTGCTTTGGAATTGTTTGTTTTCCAAATAGAGTGTACGTGTTACAGAAGGAGGTTCATTTCAGAGAGTGAAATCTGTAACATGGAGCTGATCTCTTACAACTCATGAAAAACAAGACCATTCTTTATTCTGAGATTTTGAAAGAATAATATAACATAGAGAAGATTTTATTAAAAACAAAGTAGTTTCAAAATTTTCAGACCTGCGATGAAGACTGTTAGTCTTTATAAAACTGTGCCCCAATTATAAAATAGTTGTAAAGATAATGTACTGTCTCATTTGACCATTCCTTGGTCAGAACAATCTATGCCATTATTTTATATAAGTAATATTTCCTACTGGTGAACTTTATTTCATAATGTTCACACTGCCACATACCAAATTTCATGGCATAGATACCAGGATTTAAAATAGGCAAGGATCTAACACTGGAATATCAGAATCCAAAGTCAAAAAAATAGCTAAAATTACTTGACAATCTTATGCAGGAGACTCCCATTTTCTCTGTGAGATTTTCAGTTCTATTATTATAACACTGCTGTAAATGCAGTCAAAGTCTGATGTAAATCAGCAAAGATTATTTGCAGGCTTTATTTTGGCTTAACATGGCAATTAAAATTGGTCAATGCATGCTGATACGAGTAATTCTTGGAAAGTCTAGGGCTCATAAAGTTCTCTGAGTGCAGTTCTTTTTTATTTGATAACACTTTATTGCGCTGGTTTGTTTGTTTTTGTCAGTATACTCAAGTACTATGATTTTCATATCTGAGAAGTATTTATATTTTTCATTTTTGACAAATCTTTCTAACTTTTAATAAACTGAATTAATGGCAATTGGGAATGGTTTATAAACAGTTAATGGGAAATGAAGAACTAAGATATACAGTAAACATCATCTAAGAAAAAATGTATTCAGCTTCCCTATTATCTGGATAATTACACAACTTGATTTGGCTATGTAAAGTAAAATTAGGAATGCTAGGAGCGTTTTCGTTTCTCTACCAGGCTAAAATTTATTTTTATTTTTTAACTCAGTTTTATTTGACTACTCCAGCAATTTAAATGACCAAATCTCTTTATAAAAAGGAATAACAGATCTAACATGCGGTGTACATTGTTAATATTTAGAGAACACCTGTGTTCAAAGGTAAGTGTCATTGTTAAGGAAAACCGCTAAGCTGAAGTTTTAAATTAAAACACAGTATCTTATTTTCCTCATTTGAGGTATTTTTAATAAGCTGTGATTAATTATGACTATCTGCTAAAGAGTAACACATTATCTCCACACAAAAATTATATATTCATATATTTGAGAATAAGTATGACTTGAACATGTTGGCTAATATAACCATTTCTTGAAATTATTGCTTATGCCTACTTCTACTGCTCTACCCCTCACGTCAATTAAACATGGGTTTCGACAGGGTCACTGCAGTTAATAACAGTTTATTCTTTAAAATTCCTAAGAGAATAGATTTAGGTGTTCTCCCGATGAAAAATAAGTATGTGAGGGAATGCATGTGCTAATTAGCTCTAGGGAGTCATTCTATAATACCTACATACTTGAAAACAACATGCATGTAATAAATATATACTTTTTGTCAATTAAATAAATATGTGTTTTTTTCCTTAAACACCCAGAAAACATTTGATAACATTTTATTGTGGTGGTTTGTTTGTTTTTTAGTCCGTATACTCAAGGACTATGACTTTCATATCTGAGAAGTATTTAAATGTTTCATTTTTGACAAATCTTTCTAACTTTTAATAAACTGAATGGCAATTGGGAATGGTTTACAAAGAGTAAATAGGAAATGAAGGACTAAGATACACAGAATACATCATCTAAGAAAAATGTATCCAGCGTCCCTATTATGTGGATAATTATGCAACTTTATTTGGCTATTTAAAGTAAAATTAGAAATGTTAAGGGCATTTATCACAACATGCATGTGACATATACTTTTTGTCAATTAAAATAAATAACTTAAAATAACTAAATATGTATTTTTTTTCCTTAAACACCCAGAAAATTTCGACTCCAGTAAAATTTTACCATTTCTTATCTGTTCTTGGGTTCATCCAGTATAAGTCTAAATATTTTGGAAAATCGTAAAATATTTTTCTCACACACACATCATGAGGCACAATCAAGAATGTACATTTCAGTCCTATAATAGCAAAACAGAGAAACCAATACATAAGTTATGGTATATATTTGTGAAATAGAATGTAATGAAGCTTTTGAAATGTGTGAACTGCATGTGTCAACTTGGAAGCATAGTTTTGAAAGAAAAAAATAATATGCACAGTAAAATGCTATTTGTATACATTTTTAAATGCAAAAATATACAAATGATGCATACTATGAAACACAAAGACACACACAATAATTTTTTTTTTTTTTTTTTTGTGTTTGCGTCTCACTGTCGCCCAGACTGGAGTGCAGTGGCCGCTCCCGACCACCGCAGCCTCGACCTGCTGGGCTCCTGCAATCCTTCCGCCTCAGCCTTCCAAGTAACTGGAACTATAGGTGCACGCTGCCACGCCCAGCTAATTTTTGATTTATTGTAGAGATGAGGTCTCGCCAAGTTGCCCAGGCGGGTCTCGAACCCGTGGGCTCAGGCAATCCACTCACCTCAGCCTCCCAAAGGCACGGGATGGACACATTCCACATGACCTTCAGGATATTTTGTCCTTCTGTAAAGAAGTTAGCAACAATGGGTGGATTAAGTATGGCCTTTAACTATGCTGTTAAAATTTGACTTCTCTTAATTTTTACCTCCTCAAAAAAATGATCTAAAGCAAAAAAAAAAAAAGAGAGAAAGAGAGAGAGAAAATAGTGACATGTATTACATTTTAGAGGCAAGGAAGTCTGATTCTTTAGGTTATTTATATGCTTGCAATATTTCATAACATTTTTGAAAAATTAAGGTTTTTCTGGATCTGCCCAAGAGGTAGGAAAGATGGTCAAATTTTACTGGGAATCAAATTTTTGACCATTGTAAGAAAGATCTTCAAAACAGTTTTGCATACATGAATTGAGCTGATTGAAAAGTTATTGGATGGCATGTTACTTGAAATGTTGAATTATAGGCTAGAACAATGTCTCCCCTACTGTGCACTCGTAAACACCAGTTCTATGTGATATAAAGAGCATTATCTGATAAAGGGTTCTATGGTCAAATAAATTTGGAAGACTTTGGGAAAGCAGATGCAACACATTTTGTTTAGAAGACCTCAGTTTTGATGAGTGATGTTGATATCAGTTATTGATGTGTGATATTGTGAATTTCCCAAAGGAAAACAGAGCATATCGAATGTGCAAAATTAATTGATCAAGAGACTTAGTTGTGTTCATGATCTCTGTAGAAGAGTTTTCCTACAGAATATATGTTGAGTCTTACAAAGCTCGAGGATCACTTGTCAGGGAATAAATAGAGAGAATTGCAACAAAAGAGGGTGGCTGAACTAGACTCTGGAGCAAACTTGAGAACTTATGGGGAATCTATTATGTGCGTTGGACTTTATTAAATGTAAGGACACAAAATAAGTAAGATAAGGGCCACACAGTTAAGGATATTCGTGTACTAGAACCAAAGCTAATTCCTTCCAAACTTGAGATTCTTAGGTAGTATTTCATCTTTGTGTTGAGAATTTCTCATCCAATGAATTCGTTGTCTTTACATTCCTGACTAATCTAAATAGTTGAAAGTACTGGGAATAAGTTTTGCTGTCTTTAAGGCAGTTAATCTACAAAGTGCAAATTAACTTAATGTTCCATTCTTTTCTCTTCGGTGCAGTAATAGACTCGAGTAGAAAAATAATTTCCCACTTCTACCTTGCAGTGCCCAATGTCTTTCACTACTTGTAAGTAGTTCCAATATAATATGCTTTCAGAATTTTCAGGTAATTCAAAGGTTTCTAATATTATTAGGGTCTTGTATACTTTTTGTTTATTGAGTAACTTTATAAATTCTGTGTTAAGTATGTTAAATGTGAAGTTATTAACTCTTTAGAGTTATTGCCTTATGACTACTATCTAGCAGATAATGGTGTTAAACTAGTTTCTTTGCAGTCCACATAATGCATTCACACATCTCATGATAAATTCATTTGCTTGAGTGAAAACCACTAGTTAATATATCAATATATAAAGTTAACATCTGTTAACTGATCATTCATGTATTTTAAAAATTATCTATTCCACTGGTATTCTTATGGGTGTTATGTGTGTGCACATGTGTATGTCTGTGTGATAAGTTACATTCCAGAGTATTATAAAGAAAAAAATTTGTGTCGGTTTGGTTGAGATCCCAAGACAAAACCAATATTTGTCAACAAATCCTGTTTTTCAAATCAAGAAATATGTAACTGATTCTGCTAGTCACTTCCAACTATTTAAGAAAAGGTACAGAAAATCTTGCTAGAAATTTGAAAACAGTTAAAGAGTAAAAATATATTTAATATGTTTTCCCTAAAATTAAACAAAGTGGAGGGATAGGGAGACTTCAAGAGATACACTTAGAGAGCTTGAACACTCTAGTTTCTAGAAATGTTGGTAATGTAGAAACTTATAAATCTCTTACACCAAGAACAAAACAAAGGCAAGGATTGTCTGAAGTGCCCTGCTTAGTGACAGGAAAGAATTTTCTTGAAAAAGACTCAGATTTAGAGGTTGAAATGACAAGAGCATTTGTCATTGACAATGAGCATGTTGCTCATACATAATATTTGCGTCTTCTGGGAGTTGGCTGAGAATCACTTTAAAGAAACCTTAACAAGAGGACTACATGTGAGGTGTAACCACAAAGGAGGAGTCCACCCAGAAGCAAGATTCAGAGGGACTTTGTACACAGCAGCCTTTCCAGAAGAAAAGCAAAAAACAAACAACAACAAAAAACATATTGTCATGATGTTCAATATTAGGCATTTTCAAACAAACCCAAGAGCTTGAGTACCCACTAGCAGCCAGAGTGGAAAAAGAGTAGCTGGCAACGATGAAAACCTCATACAGTGTTGACCTTCTCTTGTTTTATCCCTTCTCATCTGCCTTAGGTAGACAGAAACCAGATTTCAGAGGGGCAAGCGGTGGGAAGAAGGGTAAAGGACCTCCTAGGTTTGATCCTTTCTAGCCTGTATCTCACAGAAGAAGGAGGATGCTGAAATTTAAAACTGAATGAGAGTTTGGAGATTTTAGATTTTTGTGAACTGGATTTATCATCCGAAAATGGACTATTGTGGAATCTTAAAAGTTAGGTTGACGTCCCCAATACTCAGAAAGCCAAGCACTTAGGAACAGAGACAGATTTATTCAATTTAGCCAACCTGTGAGGGAAGGAGTAGCAATCTCACAAATCCAACCTGCCTTTGAATGTAATTAGGGTCTTTTATGTAGGGTAGCTATGTGGGAGGTGAGAGACCCTCAGCCGATTAAACTTCTGGATACCATTGAGGAGGTCTGCATGACCTAAAGACCATTGTTCTTTGAAAGAAACACAACTTCATTAACCTTACAGGCAGCCTTGGGGGGTTAGGATATGAGATTAATCAGTTATTAGTGACTACCCTCTACCGAAATGTTTATGTGCAAGCAACCTGTGTGGAGAAAGAAAAGAACAAAGAGAAAGAAAAGGAAAGAAAATAAACCTGATGATTTTTATGGTCTAGACATGGTTGCAAGGCTATTGGTTAACCTTTCAGAATAAGGGAAATGCTATGGTACCAGCCTAATTTGCTTCCAACACGTGGCACAACTGAGATGTCAGACTGAGTTTAAAAGAACTATTGTGGAATTACTTATTTCCTGTAGCTTA
>CAUYQG010178499.1:0-12669 GCA_963574415.1 Tarsius wallacei | reverse complement strand
CTCCTCAATAGGTGATACAGGGGGGCACATACAAGTTCTTAATCATACTACTACCCAACTCAGGGGATTATATCCATGGGGACAGAATCCTGCTCTCACCCTGGGAGATCTCCAAGGGCAAGGAGCCTGTCTCCACACTTCATCCTATAACAAAGAAAGCTCCCCTTAGTGGGAAGCTTGTTTGGCTTCTTCCAGAATAAATGCCTCCTGGTCGGGCACTCCTGAAGGCCTTAATACGGTTGTTGCATCCCCCACTACCTGGTTTGCCTGCACACGGGGTATAACCCTGTGTGTTGCCCTAGAGCTCCTCAAAGACAGCTCTGAGCTCTGTGTTTTGGTGCACATATTGCCCCAGGTGTATATTACTGAAGGACCCACAGGATGGAAACAGCTTGAACTCCAGAATTTTAGACAAACCGAAAGGGTCCCCATCCTAGTACCTATCCTTATAGGATTGGGAATCGCAGGATCGGCCGCCATGGGGGGCACTGCGCTGGCCATAGTAGATCAAAATCTTAAGGAATTAGGCAGGCACGTTGACGCAGATCTGTCTAACCTTGAGACAAGCATATCCCAATTAGAACAGCAAGTAGACTCTTTAGCTGAAGTGGTGCTCCAGAATAGGAGGGAACTAGACCTCCTGCTCATGAAAGAAGGAGGGCTCTGTGCAGCACTAGGAGAAGCCTGTTGCTTTTACGCCAACAGGTCCGGAATAATCTGGGAAACACTTGTCCTGGTTAGAGAGAATATTCGCCACAGAGAGTCTAAAAGGCAGGCTTCAGAAAACTGGTACCAATCCTTATTTTTCTGGTCCCCTTGGCTCACAATCCTGGTCTCAGTCGTTGCCGGACCTCTGCTCTTAATCCTATTTGTAACCGTGGGGCCATGCCTAATTCAATGTCTTCTAAATTACATAAGGAACAGGCTAACAACCCAAATTAAGTCCCTGCACAACAAGTCAATGATTTGACTCTAGGAACAACTCAAAAGGGGGTATGTTGGGAGGTGATGAATTTTGTAGGAAGCGATGAATTTTATACCCCGTGGCATGTAAAAAGTTTTGCATTTATAATCTCCCTATATAATGTACAATGTAGTGAATTTGTAACCCCACATGTTAGGTGCTGAGTGGTGATGTCGCTCAGCTGGAATGTTCTTCCAGGAGGGGTCTCTAGGAGATGCCTTATTTGTACTGGAATGCACACTCAGGAGGGTCTCTAGGAGATACCTTATTTGGAAGAGATCAAGTGGCTACGTTAGATTCTGTAAACACCACTGGCATTATGTGATTGGTATATTTGAATTTCCCAGGCTCGCAAGGTAGGAGGGCTCTGACCTATTTAAGGGCAGCCCCTGCCATAGCTCAGGCCCTCGCTTTGTCTCTGTGTGTTTGGCGAGTGTCCCAGCCGGCTGAACCTTGGCTAATAAACCTCTCCCTTGTTAAATTGTTTGTCGGCGCTGTGAATTAAACACTCGGACCCCACTCCAGACTTTTCATCCAGGGGAACAACAACAACCAAAAAAGTCACTTGGGATAAGATCAGGTGAATAGGGCAGGTGGGGAAGAGGGGTCATGCTTTTTTTGGTCAAAAATTGCTGAACACTCAGTTCAGTATAAACAGGTTGTTTGTGTAAATCACCCATCATTAAATGGGCAAACGTATTGAAAGAATTTCCAAAAAAAATTCACTGAGGCTGACGCAGCCTCTTACAACAATGCTAGCTGGCACGCTGATGCTGATGGGTTCCTAGAACATTTACCTAGCAGGTGAAGCCTGTACTACTAGGAACTCACCCTCCAAAATATAATTCTGGGTTTTTTTGGGCCCCCCTTGTGTATACACACACACTTTTTAAAAACACATTTTTTAATTTAAAATTTTTTTTTGCAAACTGGTCAATAAATTTACAAACCAGTCTGCTTTGATAGAAATCAGTTGACCCTTCAGTGAATGCTAAAAGTGGAGGTTTGGTCATTTCAGGACAATATTTGGAGCCTTGTATACAGTTTCAGATGATTAATTTACTCTCACAGCTAATGAGAGAGATTTGCTGCAGTGTATTCTCAAGGCTGATGTTTTAGTGATAATTTTACTCAGAAAATTACCTCTTTTTCTCTTTGTCAATTTCATCTCCACCAAGCCATCACAATATGCAGAGAAAAATGCAGGTGTGTGATAAACATAGGGTTTCTACCCATGTCTTTTGAGGCTCTGGGAATATTAGCATAAGAAGGACACATTGAAATACGAATTAGATTTCCTTTGAAAACTTTTCGAGTTTGTGTTAACTTTGGAATCGAAGAGATATTCCTGAGGATAATCCTTATTCAAGAGCCTTTTTTTTTTGACATATAAACAAATTTTTTTTCCTGACTATTAGCTGCCAGGCACTGTGCTAGGAGCTTGGGACTTAAAGATGAGTAAACAAGAGCCAAAATCTTATAGAAAATGTCTTTTATATAAATATTTACAATTTTATAAATGCCGATAAGTACTCTGATTGTCATGGTGCCAGTGAAGCCCCAAGCCTCATCTGCATGATGCTGTGGTCAGGAGAGATGTTCAAGGATGTGCTGGCTCAGCTGCTTCTTCAGGGGAGAATGGGAGTTTGCAGGTGGAGAAGAAGGTCGTCAACTTTGCAGGCAGTGGAGACAGGATGTGCTGGCACAGGGCTTTTTTTAATTGTCATGACTTTTGGTGTTCTGGAGCATCTTAAAAGAGATCAGAGATCTTTGGCTGAAAGCTCTGGGAGATGTTATTAAACATGCTACGTCTACTAGACCAAGAAGGTTAAACTAAACTGCTAAGCCTAACTTTCACAAATATTTCCTAAACTCCCATGTGATTATTTCCTCAATCCAGCCTCCTCCCATTAGTATAATAACTCTTCTAATGAAAAGAGCAGGAGGAGAAGCTTCTGACGTTCTCTTCTCTAGAGTCCTTGTCTTCTTTGCTTGTTTATGATTTATAATCGTTCATCAAAGTGCTGTGAATATCCCAAGTTACCTAAAATTAACATATCAGTTAATTGGATTTGATACTATTACAGGGATGGGGAAATAGTCTAAAGCAATTGGTTGAAATCAAGGACATAAAAAGAAAGGCATTATGCAAATATTTGGTTATTAAGGCTTTCTGCCTAGAGGGATAAAGTCAGATAATGGGAAATAAATGAGAATTAAAAGTTTCCTGTATGTTTTAATGTTAACTTTCTTTAAGAGTAATATGTGCCCTCTTTCGCCTCATATTTTTATCAACACGATCAGAGGCAAAAGAAGTACTGAGTACTTGGGTTGGTATGTTGATATGGAGTAGTGTGGGTATAAGTGAAGTTGGAGTAAGAAGATAAAATGGAAGAGCTGAGGCCAATGAAGTGGACTGGCTTAATCTTGGAGCACTTTGCATATCATATGGAACTTTTCTAATATGGGTAATAATTTGTTATTGAACATCTAATGAGAGTCATAACTTAAAAAATATACCTTCCAGGTTACAATACAATTTCCCATTCATTATCTCACTGGATCATCAGCAGTTTGGAGGTGGACTGCTGACTGCCCTAGGTCACACAAAAGAGATTGAGATGCATCTTTCGAAAGGCATTTTCTCTCATTTACTTGCTGAAAACAATTGGGATGACAGACCATGAATAATTTGTTATCTTTGGGCATTGAGATTATAATTGATAATCTGGTTGGTAATGAGATTTTTGCACTTGATGAAATTTAATTCTGGAGTTACTGCATCTGACTTGAAGAATTCAGGCCACTAACTTCAGTGGGAATATTTTTCTGCTTGATTGGGACTTTGATGGCTCATTGCCTGCCTGGGCATTGCAGTTTATGGGCATCTCAGATATTAATTGAGGGAGAACTCAATTACTCTGGTTCTACAGGACTTTGCTAAGAAGCTCTATCGGCAAGCAGTGTGTGAATGGTCAGTATGAGGGGATTCCATGGATTTCAGTTCTTCACTGAATCCTCACAGGGGGAGGCCTATTCATTTTTTCCCTAATCCTTTTCTTTGCTGTTTTATAAATTTCCAGTCTGTGACCTTTAAGTTGGAGAATTGAGCTGGAAAATAATGCTTAGGTCTGACCCTCATTTTTAAGCACTACAATAAACTGTTTTGTTTTAAAATAGCTTTATTTGCTGAGTGTTATCCTTCTAACAGGATTGTAAGTTACTGGAGGGCAAGGGCCTTTCTTCTAGGTCATTTGTTTTTCACATACTACTTTTGGCCCCTCTAGCCTTCATATCTTGATTTTAGAAAGGCTTTAATAAAACCTTGCTTCATGTGGAAACATTAGAATGGAGTGGTTGTCTGGCTCTGGAGCAAGATGGCCTGGCTTTTAGAATTTCAGCTTCCTCAATTCACTTGCTGCATAATCTTAGGCAAGATATATAACTCCCTGAAGTCTGTTTTAGTTTCTTCAACTGCAAATGGGGATAATATTTGCAACTACCTAGTATGATTGTTGTAGAATTAAACTGGATATTGCATTTAAAGCACTTGGCATAGGACTTAACACAATATGACCAATAAAGTTGGCAGATTATCATAATCAATCATTGACTCAGTCTGCTTTGTGCTGCTATAACAGAATAGCCCTGACTGGGTAATTTATAAAGAACAGAAATTATTTTCACTCTGTTTTGGAGGCTGGGAAGTCCAAGATCAGGGTGCTAGCATCTGGTGTCTGGGGAGAGCCTTTTTCCTGCTGCATCCCCACATGAAAACGTGTGTAAGGGCAAGAGAGGGGAACTCATTCCTGCAAGCCCTTTTTATATCCACGTTCATCCATTCACGTGGGGCAGGACCCTCAAGACGTAAACACCTCTCTAAAGGCCCCACCTTTCAACACTGTTGCTTTGGGATTAAGTTTCTAACACATGTATTTTGAGGGACACATTGAGACCATAGCAATCATCATCATCATCGTCATCATCGTCATTGCTTTTTTATTATCCTCATTGTCCTCGTCCCCAGGGATGGTTGATAATAATGTAGTGAAGTGCATCCATAGCTTGTTACTTAATTTTGATTATTTCAGCCTGGAAAGAAGTTCTTAGTATTGTGCCACAGAGCTCTGTCCTTGGCTTTATTCTGTTTTGATAAACTTTGAAGGCATCATTAGCCAGCTCTGGATGACAGGAGTGTAGGAAGATAAAAAAAAAATATAGAGTAGATAGAATTAAAGTTTGAAATGATTGGGCTAAACTGTAAGGCTACAGTTACAGAGATAAGTAGGTAGAATTGTATTCCAATTAAAGGTCAAACAGACAAACATAAAATGGGATATCTACAGCACTAGAGGGATTTGGGTGATTAGAAGTTAGTGTGCAAAACCCTGAGGAGTTTGTTGACCAGAAGTTGAGTCTAAGGTGCTGGTGTGACACTGTATTCAGAGAGCAAATAACAACTTAGGCTATGCTAGTTAGCTGGAGTGCAGTATTCAGACCAAGACAAGTAACTGCCCTGCTGTTTGTTGTACCAGTATGACCACACCTTGAAATATTATGTTTAAATTCAGATGCCATTGCAATCATCTTTTTGTCATTTCATTAGAGGTTTGTACTTCTCTCTCAGCTGTGGATAAAAGAAATCAGAAGGAGGCAGATTTGTGAAATCATCCAACACCACTTATCATTTTGTAGTTGATGACTCTGGTGGCAAGTTTAAATTTAGAGGGGACATTTTTTATTCCTTTCTCAAGAGAGATTCTTACTTTGGGTTCAACCTGAAAAATCCATTATGTCACTTAATTTTCCGTTTAAGAGTTAGGCCAAATTTCTTTTTGACCTTTTCATTCCCATCTTGCATTATCCCTCCTCTATCCTTCTCTCCACTTCTCTGCCTCTCAATACTGCATCTCTCTTTTGTGCTTCCTCTCATTATGTGTTCTCACTGGGTCTGCTGCTTTAGTTCTTAATTTGATGCCTTTCATGATCACTATCCCCCATCCCCTCTATTTAGGGATTTCCTTTTTTACTGCAACTAGTTAGATAACTTAACTTTTACCTGGGATTTTCATAGCTTAATGATGACTTGCATAATCATATACCTTTCAGATTATACATTTTGTGAAAGTAAAGTGTGTATAGTGACATTCAGTGATCTAGCTGAAAGGAGATTCATGAAAGAATTTTGACATTTAGAGCAGACTGTGCAGGACAGATGTCTTTCACTAGGGTCCTATCACTGGGGGCAGTGTTTGGTGATTGTGGTAGATGAGAAAGACAGGTTGGTTTTTGGGTACAGGTGAGGGCTTGGCAAGGGGGATTAGAAGTTCATTGAGCAGTAGGGGCTAGGACAGAATATTTGGGTTATTGAGGTTATTTGGCTCTACTTTTATTCTTATACCAGAAAGGTCTGCTGACATTTGGATTTGATCTCATTTAGCTGGGGGTCTTCTGGAGGCAACGACTAGACCTCATTTCCCAGTTCACTGATGGCGACTATTTCAGGCCACGCCAGAGGGAAGGAGGAAGAACATTGAGCAAGGGGAACTTTTAAAGACAATTACGCCAGGCAGTGTAAGCTGTAACTTAAATGAGTTGGAGAGTACTTATTATTCTGTGCATTTTCACACCTCAACTGAAGCATAGTGATCTCACTTCACAGCTATATGAGTCTCATTCCCTTCTACAGTGGGGAGACCTGGGATGCCTATTTTCTTATTCTGCTATCCTTTTTTTTTTTTTTAAATTTAAGAGCTCATACATTTCTCTTGGAGATCTTCTTTGACTTTTTTTGGTCAGAAATTATGTCAGTACATCATGGGGAGTGATTCATATAAAAGCTGTTAATGACTTAAATGAAAGAAATTTTAATAGTGATATTAACTCAGTTGCAATTACTTTAGTCATTGCAAAGCAAAATGTAGCATGGCGATGTCTTGCAGTATTAACTGGTATATTTCCACAGTTGAATGTTTTCCTCACACTTTAGGGAAAAGAGGTCACAGAAAGAGTGATTAGAGGAAAAAAGGAAAAAAAGAATAATTTCTTATTCTTGAGTTTCAAAACTCATTCTTCGAACCCTGGACAGAGGCAATAGTGAGAGAAAGGCATGAAAGGAAAGTGAAATATTTGCCTTCCCTATAAAGGGGCATAGGAGAGCTATAGGAAAACCTCTGAACCCTGGAATTCCTTCAGGCTGGGAAAAGGGAGGTAGGACTGGAATTCAGGATGAGCAGTAGGACCAGGAACCAGGCAGAAATGCAGATGTCAGCCTCAGTGGGTGAAGCGTAGAAGGATAATGATCTGGGACTCAGGCCATGAGTTGCAGCTCAGGGAGGGCTGGTATGGACAGATGACACTCAAATCCCAAACACCTCAAATGCCTCAACATGGTGTCATCTTCTCTGCCCTCACCTTGCCTAAAGAAGAGAGGAATTCTGAGTTGACCAAGTGTACTCAGAACTTACCATGATCAAAATTTTTATCCTTGATAGAATAAAGATTCAAGATGGACATTACATTTCTGTTTTAGGAAAATAAAGTAATATTTTTGTATACCTTAATTTGTTCTTCCAGCTTGCTAATGTTTTAGGAAAAGATACTGAAGCTGAATTATTGACTGAGTGGCTGTTTCCAAGTTGGAAAAAGAGCATTGAAGTGAAAGTCTGGAAATCTAGAATTTAGTCTTGGCTACGTTGCTATTTGACCTTGAACACAAAATTTTCTCCTCTGGGCTTTTCTGGGGCTGACTTGGATTAGGGCTTTCTAACCTAGTGGCTGAATTTCCTTACAGGGATTGAGTTTTTCTTTCTTTCTTTTTTTTTTGAGTTGGAGTCTCACTCCATAGCCTAGGCTGGAGTGCAGTGGCATGCTCACGGTTCCCCCAGTGTCCACCTGCTGAGCTCCAGCAATCCTTCCACCTCAGCCTTCCAGGTAGCCAGAACTACAGGTGCACACTACTGCACCAGGCTAATTTTTTATTTATTGTAGAGAAGAGGTCTCGCCAAGTTGCCCAAGCTGGTCTTGAACCCGCGGGCTCAGGCAATCCACTTGCCTCGGCCTCCCAAAGTGCTGGGATTACAGTCTGAGACACCGATCCCGGAGGAGTTTTTCTAAGGCATCTTGAACCTACATATTAACCAATTATTGCTGTAGATGTAATAAGTAATATGTCTTTATGTATAAGTACTACTAATTTTTAAAATGTAGATCATGTCGTGTTCAATAAATGGGATTAATTCATTTAAAAGCACCACCAAATTTCTATTCTATTTTTGTGATTAATTTCCTTCTCAATTGAGCAATGCAAAAATTATAACTACTGTTTAGATATTATAAAAGAGTCTTTTTAGCCCAAATTTTAGTCTCAAATGTGGTTTTCGTGGGACTAGAAGATCATTTAAAACTATTCCAGTTCTCATTGGCTGCTATCTTAAAATAGGGCTTATGTTAATTAGAGATCAAGATTTCATAATTATTCTAGAAATGATTGATTCTCACTCTATCTGAAAGTGACATGAATTGATTTATCTCAGAAATGTAGAGTCAATAATAGAGGGAATGTTTTAATCACTGCACTGAAATAGTCTGTCTTCTCTGATACTGAAAATCACCCTCTACTTATCTCTAGGAGGGTGTAATGATAAAAGCCTAGGTTTAAATCTTGCTTTTCTGCCTATTGACTGAGTTTCCCAACTTGCTGAGCTGGACTGCTCCTCTTTAAAATGAGGATAAAAGTATTTATCTTAAAGGGATGCTGTGAAGATAAAATGAGATAATCTGTGAGCCCATTATGTCGTCTGGCATAAGGAAAATACTAAAAAATGTTCATTCCTCTTAAGCCCTTATGGAAAGTCTATTTAATGTAAAGATATAAAAAGATAAAATAAATTAAAACTGGCTTCAATATAAAAATGTGTAATTTAAACAGTGAATTAGTAGCAATTAAAGTCACACGCTCACTTGCCACCTTGTCCAGGGCTGGCTTGGAACTGTCCCATTCACTGCAAATAATGAGCAATGCAGTGTGACCACCTGGAAGGTAATTCGGCACTGGGTCCTGTCTCTCTGAATCTTGGAAGAGTTTTCACCTATTTTTGCCCCAAGTCTTTCTTTCTGAGCAAGTACTGAGAGTATATTGTTCTGCAGCCCCTATTCAAGTGTTGCCAGGAATGAGAATCCTGGAGATATCCTCTATTGTGAGGTCTTGAAGTAGAACTTGAATGGAGAGAATGTGCTTTCAAAATAATTTATTTTGAATGCATTCTCACTTTGGTTGGGAGAGGAGGCACAGATGGCTGCATCAGGACATGTGCCAGTTCTTTCCTCACACCAGGCATTCAGTGAATGCAGGCTGTGGGAAAATAAGCTGTAGGGCAACGACGAAGGCTAAAGGAACCCAGAAAGCACTTGCATAGTGTGGTCTGTGGTCCACCATTAAAACAACTGCTTTGGGTAGTCAAAGGGCTTTGCTAAGAGACAATGTTTCTTAAATATTTGCTGCGTTGCAGACCCTGAGCAGTGGAGATATTTGATCTCTATTAGTTCTATCAGGAACTGCTCTATTGGAGAGAGTGGCTTGTATGGGAACCACAAGTGGCTGGGAGACCGGATCTCTCCCCAGAGCAGGAAGCTTGCCAGGATGTAGGTTTCCCAGCTTCACCTGCTATGCTCCTTCAGCTCTGCCAAACCATTGAGTTGCTGGCTGGATGCTACTCCCTGAAACTGTCAAGAAAGTTGTTTCACATTTCCTGATCCTCTGATTTGAGGTTCCCAAAGCAGCAGCTTCTTTGCTACCAACTGCTTCATTTGCTCATTTTTAAACATTACTGAACTCCCACTGATTTACCTAAGTTCTTTCGAGTTCCAGGGAACAGGGAAGCTCAGGTTACCTGGGGTTATGGGGATTATTGTGGGGATACATGAGCAAGAGAGAAGACAGAAAGCCTTCTCAGTAGCCAAATAGTCAGCCACAAGGAACAGAGCAGATGTTTCTGATTAAACAGCAGCTCTAGGTGTCTTTGTTAGTTTGCTAGGGCTACCTTAACAATGTACCATAAAGTGGGTGACTTAAACAACAGAAATCTATTGCCTCACAGTTCTGCAGGCCAGATGTCAAAGACAAAGGTGTTGGCAGGATTGCTTCCTTCTGAGGACTGTGAAAGAGAGAATTTCTTCATGCTGGCAATCTTTGGGGCTCTTTGGCTTGTCGATGCATCACTCCAATCTTTGCCTTTATCTTCATGGGATATTCTCCCTGTGAGCACACCTGTCTCCATATTTCTCATTTTTATAAGGACATCAGTCATATTGGATTAGCACCCACTCCAATGACCTCATTTAAATTTGATTGCCTCTGTGAAAAACTTATACCCAAATGTGGCTACTTTCCAAAGTATTGGGGTTTAGGACTTTAACATGTGAATTTTGGGGTGATAAAGTTCAGCTCTAACTGTGTCCAGACAATCTTTTATGCTTGTCCCCTCAGACTCAGTAGCAGAAAAGATGCAATTTCTATAGAGACTGAGGAAGGATAAACTTATTAAGGAGTATGACTGAGTGTCTTTTCTTCTTACTCTCTTCTCTTCTCTGAATTATGGTTTCTGCTGTTTTATGACCTTTGCTTGCTGACTTCTTTCTGTGTGCCTTTTGCTTCCATATCACTCTCTTGATTTTTGACTCTTTTGGAAGTATCGAAACTCCTTGAGAATCTCATTGGATTAGTTGCTTGCTGTCTAGCATAGAGCATCCCTCCTGGCAAGGTTGTTCTGTCAGGCTACTTCCTAAACCTGCTGCTTATGGCAGGTGGCTTGGCTCAGGCACTGACCTCTTGATCAATCAGCTTTGGCTGCAATAGTGGGTCTCATGGAGCACAGCATGGTGGCCTTGGCAGAAATAATTTCCCATGGCTGCTTTTCTCAGAAGGAGGTTATGGATATGTGAACTTGCTCAGCTTTTAAACTGGATATGTGACTGGCACTGTGCTAAATTTTGGGGGTTCAGGGAAAAAGCTGTAGTTCCTTTCTTGTACATATTTTGCTTAGGTGTGCTAGGTGCTTGGCTCATGCAGTGGAGCACTCTCTGGCCTAGGAAGATCTGATTTCATGATTCTTCTGACTTTGAGAAGCTCCTCAAAGAGTCACCACTATTTTCTAGTACATTAAAAAATTAAGAAATGATTAAAGAGGGCCACAGATATAGCAATATAAATATGTACATATAACTGTTTTATCCCCTTTGGCTATTCATAAGATAATTACAGTGCTCATAAAAATAATACTCATTAGCAGTCGAGTAAGGTGACACAAGCTTACAAAGTTGTGTGAAGACTAGCTACTTTATTCGGTCAGAGGATATTGTGGCCGTATGTCTTTAACTTTATTTGGGGATATCATCAGATGTCTAAAATTCGGGACCTTTGTGAATGTGACTCTAGACCAAATGGTGCTCCCATCTACTCCAACTTTGTTCTCTTTTTCTTTCTTGAGAGGATTCGAGACCAGAGACATAGGTCTTTAAAGAATTTTTATTAAATTTACCTGGTTCTATACAGGTTTCCATTTCAAACACCGAGTTAAATTATCTAAGTCAGTAGCCCATATCCCATCTAAAAACTCCCTTTGGCTTGATAAGGTCATTGAACGACATTCTGTGTCTAACACTGTGCTAGGCTCTCCAGAGAAAACAAAACTGATCAGGGCAAAGTGGTTACTTCTAAGGAGCTCCTGGTTGGTACAACTCATCAATCATAGTTACCTAGTATTGTTGTACAAGTCTTTCATTTCTCAGCTCTGGGTTGCAGCATCTGAGTGGTACTGCCCATATCCCCTGTGCATTGTTTGTGCACCCCCATGTGTATTGATTCTAACATTCCTCTTTGACTTGTGGCTTTTATGGTTTTTATGTTCCTTTCAACAATGCTGGCTGTTTACCCTTTCTGTTGCTCTGCCAGCATTGCCTAAGGTAAATGTGGCCTCAACAAAGTGTAAACTGTTTTAAAGTAACCCTTACTTTCATAATTTACTTTTCAGTGTTTTCAATTTCATACCCTCATCTCTGTTTTGAAAGCAAATGATTTATGAGAAATTCACAGAGAATTGATTTCTTGAGATCTGGGTGATCTTTGTAAATGGGGACCGGGTTACTATAGTTACTATAGGGCAAAACCAAAAGAAAGCAAATAAGCCCTGGTCTGAGAGAGGGTTCATTTATCTGGTTTTGACTGATCAAATAAAACCAGTGAATTTAGTTGTTTTATTTTTGGAACACTGGAATTCACCCAGATGCTCCTGGTTGAAGAAAAGGCAGTTTTGTTTATTTGCTTTGAAACAGTTACCTTTTTTATTTTTAAATAAAAATTTTTTTTATTTTATTATAGGGATGTGGGGTACAAGTGAGGATTAACTACATAGGTGGGCTGCATGCAGGTGAAGTTTGGGCTTCCAACTGGCCCTCCTTCCCCTGATAGTAGACCAGGTACCCTCTGTGTTGTCGTATGCCCTCCACCCTCCTGCCTCCCTCCTTCTTCCACTAGCAGTGCCCAGAGACTGCCGATCTCTCCCTTATGTTCATGTGATTATTGTTCAGGGCCCACTTATGAGTGAGAACATGTGGTATTCAGTTCTTTGCTTCTGTAACAGACCATTGAGTATGATAGACTCCACATCCATTTAAGTTGCTGTGAAGTCCTTAATTTTGTCCTTTAT
>CAUYQG010178495.1:0-24229 GCA_963574415.1 Tarsius wallacei | reverse complement strand
ACAGAGTGAGACTCAAACACAAAAAAAAAAAAAAAAATTAAAAAAAAAGTTAAAGTGTCACCCCCCCCCCCCCAAAAAAAGAAGAAAGCTATAGGAAGAGTTCTCAATCTCATGGGCAGATGTCAGAATTCTTATTGCTAGGAGATGAAGCTGTTATAACAGAAGATTGTATACGTGTATGAATTGACTTCTTTTCTACTTCCTGTTTTCTTCCTCAGGTCATTTTGATTTTTTTTTTTTTTTGCTGATGGTTTTTTTTGTTTGTGATCACTTCCTCTCCTAAGACCTTGATCCTAAACCGTGTGCTCCATTTAAGCTTTAATAGATTTAGACATTTGGGCATCAGCGCCTAGAACAAGGACTACAACAATTATATGTTTTTTTATGTCTAATAATCCTTTTTGTATATGGCAGTTCTACTTGGAGCTTCAAGTAGAAAAGATGATTGGCAGGGAAAGATTTTGGCAGTTCTGGGATCTCTTGTAAAAATATTTCCTTACACGATAGCAATTTTATATCAAGTCTTAACAGGATCCAAAGAAGTATCACGTTTCCAGAGCTAGGGTAATAAATTCAGTCCCATAGAGCTGGGGATTAGCTCTTTAAATCCCTCATGCTTAAACTCAAGATCGTTATAGATCTGAACTAGTGTAAGATAGTGGTTAATGGTTAGGTGGGAAGAAGAGGACCATAGAGGTTTTGAATGAATCAGGGCATTATAATAATGAGCATAATCATTGAAAACCAAGTTGTTTCTCCCTCTGGTTTGAACTCAGAAAGTCCCAAGAGGTAGTACGGCTTTAGCGTGAAAGACTTGGGCTGTGAAATCAGATAACTGTAGGCTTGAATTTCTGTAATGCATTAAAAAGGTGATTTTAAGCAAGCTGCTACACTTTTTTAAAAATAGAGACAGAGGTTAGCTCTGTTACCCAGGCTGGAGTGCAGTGGCATGATTGTAGCTCACTGTAAACCTCAAGCGATCCTCCTGCCTCAGCCTCCCAAATTGCAGAGATTACAGGTATGAACTACTGTGCCAGGCCAAGCCAGGTGTTACACATTTCTAAAGATGTTTTTAATGGTTTTCTTGAGCTCATTTCTTGTACATAGTCCTGTGGTTGTTATATATCAGAATTCACTTGGTATATGGACCAATTGATTTTAGTGATTGGATGGAGTCCCAAACTGGTATTTGACCAGGTGCACCGGGAGTCAGGTCCAGAAGTTTTCTTTACCATTCTTTCTAAAGATGTTTTCTCATTTACGTTGCTTCACTTTCTTTATTAAGAAGTGTGAATTTGTAAAATAATATACATATAGCCTTAGTACCAAGAAAGTCATTTAAACCTAACTCTATTGTTTTCCCATCTAGCACCTGGCTGTTATGCAGAGGGAATATTCACTTACAATAGAAAACTCAGCCCTGAATTTCACTTTCCTTTCTTTGAACCTGACCACAATTTTCCATCCCAGTGTTAAGAGGTCTGAAATTTTAACTGTCAATGTTGCCAAACTCAACAGGCCACAGACGGCTAAGTTTTTTCTAATTCCACTAAAGTTGCTAGTCTGTCTGTTTCAGTCTCTGTCCTATGAGAAAGATCTACTCTATTCTTTATGTCTCATGTCAGCTGAAATTATTACACTTGATGTTATAGAACTTTGGGACTCCAAGTACCCATTTGTCTTGGCAGTAAAAGGGGCAAAACTCAGTTTTATTATGAGGATTTTGATTCCACCCCTGATCATAGTTGTCGGGGAGGCAGAGTAAAGCATATTACCTAGCACTCAAGTAGCAAAATGGTCTGATTGGACTCTATGAGTCCAGTGCCCCAAATCATCACTTATAAACATCTATCAAAATCCCAGTGTATAGAAACACCATGTACTGCCTGCTTTAAGGATTAACTAGAGCAACTGTTTCTGTGGATCAGCAGCTCTTAACATTTTGGGAGTCATGAACCCCTTTGAACGTTTGCTGAAAGCTACAGATTCCAACTTCAGGCAAAGATTCTGTGTACTTGTACATACAATATTTTCCAATCAATGTAATTTATTGTCTTGAAAATGTATTTCCTTCACAAAGGTAGAATAGAAAAATGTTTCCCAGAAAGAATTATTATCTCTCATTCTTATTTTTCATTTAAATATAATTAAATACCTGCTGGAGAAGGTCCAAAAATTCAAGCAAAATTAAAAGTTGAAATTGATTCTGAAAGTTTAGTTCAAGACAGAGGAGGTTTTTGCTGGCCTGTACAGAAAGCTGGAAATTGCAGAATGGTCTTAAATATGGCAATATGTATGACTTTGACCCAAATACTTTTTAAATTTTCATTTCAATGTCTAAAATTTTTTAGAAACGTCTCAATGGTTTCAATATCTCTCTTTGCCAGACAAGGACGGGCTTATTTCCAGACACTTTGGTTCCCTCAAGATCCTTCAGGTTGAATTTACATTACATCATTTCCTTTGCCCTGATCACTGAGGTCAGCTGTCTGTGGCTGTGTTATTGATGCTATCTTATCAATGGAAAGAACTCTTCAAAATCTGTGTTTCCAAACCTTAAGCAAAGTATCTGAACAGAAGTATTGTTCTTCCATGTTTGATTGTCTTTAGATTTCTGCCAATAATGAAATCTCTAAGGTTTTATTTCCTCTCCTCTATTTACAGAAACACATCTCCTAGCTTTAGAAAATGTGCTTAGTTAACTTTGTTTTCTATGTCCAACTTTGTCTTCCAGAACAGTAAAAAATTTAGCTCAGTAAAATAGTTTTTGCTTTATTTGCTTGTTTTTAACTAGTGTCCATGATGGTGATTTAATGTCTTCAATAGAAATAATTTTCTCTTGCCTATGGGCAAAAATATTACTGAGAAAATCAAAAACCAAATCATGAATGGGTAACTTCCTATCAGGTTGTAGTGAACAAGCTCTTCTTTTCTCTCTCAAAGAACTAAAATTTCCTCCTGGTGCTGTAATCAACCCTTTCAAGACTCGCTCTCGAGAAAACCAGTGTACTTCTGCTTGGTAGAAAACATTTTTATTTAGATCTCATTGCTTCACAAAATCATTTGAAAATGAGGTGGATAAAGCTCTCACTCTGATGTAATTGAGGACTTACTTCTAAGTAGATGATGACAGAACTTCTTTCAAGTTGGCTGGCAGAGTCTCAAACTGAAAAGCATACCGATGAGGACAGCAATGAGTCATGATGACATACGGAGTCTTTGTTCATCAAAGCAGCAAACCAGATGTTATCAAGTCCTCAAGGGCTCCATCTGTGAGTAGAATATCAAGATTATCCTCATGGGGAAGTTCTCTTGGCAAAGAAACTTGTCACCATTTTGAAGACAGTAAGGGCCTTTGAAACTTCAAAACAGGGCTTAGGAAAGAGGGATTATCCTTTGAAGCACAGGCCTGCTCCCGGTGGTTGAAAATCAGTTGTAAACTACTATGAGGAAAACTATGCTGAAAGGAATGATGGGTAGTTGCCAATTCTTCCACAAATGTGCTTAAAATATGAGAAGAATTTGAAGGTAGATTGTGCCACTTGAATAAGACACCTTCGGATTCCTTCCTCTGCTTCAAGACACACACTAGCTCAATCATTTCCAGGGCACACAGATTTACCGAGGTGTCTCCAATTGTGCTTGGTAATGTGATAAGCAACCTTATCCAATGCTTCAAAACAAGGTTTAGTGTTTGGGGACAATTCAAAATGTGGTAGAATATCAAGCCTTTCTCCAAAACAATTTTTTTTTCATAATACATTTTCAGCATGTAAGATCTTTCTTTAACAATGTTAGTGTCAACACATTTGGTCATGAAAGTCAAATCAAAGAACACATACATTCGTGTTATTGTATTTTCTTTTCTTGAATATTTTCCAATTTAAGGTAGACCTCGACATAAACACAGAGATTTCCATAACCATGGACGTCAGGCATGTTGAATAGGAAATCATGAGACTTTATTACATGTGCTAAAAATATAATCAAGAGTATCCCAACCTACATTTACTTAAAATGACACAATATCCCAATCTATAGATTGACAGTAAAACATATGATTTTAACAAAGACAGTTGCAAAATAGGAATAAAATTGATTGAAGGTGTGTGTGTGTGTGTGTGTGTGTGTGTGTGTATGTGTGTGTTCTATTTCCTAGAATACTTGGAAGTCATCTGTAATGGGCTATGTCAAGAACTTCTGGCCAAATTCTTTAAAATCTACCTCTGGATTAAGTGAGATAAGCAGCAAACTATGCTCTTAACCCACCTTAAATTGACTTTCCATAAAACTGTTCTTACTAAAGGGTAATGTCTCCAATTTATGGTGAGGATTACTGTAAGAAATAGTTTCATAAAGTGCATTGCTATGTTGACTACTATTATTATAAAAAAATGTTTTAATTGCCTACATATTTCTCTCTTGTGCTCTCTCGCACTCTCTCACACCCTCTGCCTCTCTCTCTCTCATAGCCAGGGAAAAAGTTTATTTTTATCTTATGGACACCTTGAAACACAAAGTGAATCATATTTCCCTCTACAGGGGTTGCTAGAAGATTTAGAACCCTATTTGTGGTTCACCAAGAATATTGAGTCAATATTTTTGCAATCTTGATCTAAGTAAGTTCAAGCTGCTATTTTGAAGCTGCCAGCTGTTTTCTGATTCATTTTTGAGGAGGACTATTTTTTACATTAGGAGAAATATTTTCATTTACCTTTTGTAAAGGTGAAGCCGAATATCTTATTTTAGAGTAGAAAACTTTGAACAACAGGGAAGTTAAAATTTTCTGAATACTAATATTCAACTTTGCCTTCTTTAGGGGACTCATATCCTTGCAGATTGTTATGCTATTGTCTGCAAGAACGGCCTGAGACTAAGGATGAGGAAAAAGTGATGTTCTTCCCTTTTATTGGGCCCCACCGTATATTGTGGTCCTTGACTTCCAATAGGAAGGGAACTCAGAGTAAGGAAAAGCCTTTGTGGGAGGTAAGCTGGAGCCTGTCATTAGACTAAGTCTAAGGGAAAAAACAAGGCAGGAGGGAGGAGAGAGACAATAGGACTTGGCTTACAGATTCTAGAGACACCAATCCTTTCCTTATTAAGTTCAAATTTCCTTTTCTGTGTGGCAACATCTTTGTGATGGCTCCCTTGCTTTTAGTAGTAATACATTCTAGAAACTAACCTCAAACATGGAATCACCTAATGTTTGGAATGGAGGAGTTCGAGAAAGAAGCAGTAGTCAGTACAAAGCTGGTTCTGAGATGGCCAGAATGACCTGCCCAAAGCAAGATGGCAAGATGAGGAGGGAAGTGACCATCAAGATAGAACTGTGGCAGGGGAGGGGAACCTCTCTGCAGCTCTCCAGAAACTCAGACAAGGAACCTGGAGAAAGGCAAGATTGCCTGTGGTCACATGAAATGGGTACTTGGACTCTTGCTTTGGGTATTAACGGCAACAGTGATACTCAAGGGCTGAACGAACTGGGACTTCTGGGTTGCAAGAGTGTATAGCTTCGTGGCGTGCGCTTTGTTTACATAATCCCGATTCCATCTTATTTTCTCATTACTCATTTTTATAAATTTATGTATGTGCTTATTTAATGTTTTTATGATGTGAACCTGTAAGACTTGAGGGTAACACCAGAAGGGGCGGATGCTTTTGGCTAGAACTCCTGGCCAAAAAGGTAGTAGATCTGTTATTACCCTGTGAAGAGACATTACGGGCTGGGCAGGTCCAGAGCACTCCAGGGCAGGGACCACAAACAACACTTACAGCTGTTCCTCTTGTGGAAGGAGCATAAAAATGCCCCTTTCAGTGAGGGGACTTCTTGTTGTCAAGCAGCCAGATCCTAGGTGGCCGCAGTTTTCAGCAATCCTGAGAGGACAGCTGCCTAACACCTGGAGACTTTGAGGCCAATGGGAAATGGAATCCCTTGCTGCCAGGGGAAGGGATGGATGTGGGTGGAAGTGGGAGTAGGGCCAGTTCTAGCCAGCTCACCATCGGGTAATCCAGATGAGCACATGGTGTTTGTTTGTCTTTCAAGTAATCCTGCTTATTACTTCACAATGTCTTTGGAAATGATCTTAAATTCCTTCTGGAAGAAAGTAGGATTAAATAGTTAATAAATAATTGATTAAAAGCAAAATAATAAATAGCATAATGATACTGACAATTTCCTTTCCTCTCCTCTCCAGAAAACTGCAAATTATACCACCCAGAGGATACTGTCTTCAAAATAGTTCTCTCCAGAGAATAGAGACAATAATACTCCATAATTCAAAGCATGCTTGGACTTCTCTGGAAACCACTGAAGGTGGAAAATGGCTTTGAAGAAGAAAAAAAAATCTGTCATTACTTCATGGCAACTGGACATTCTCTCTTAGCTCACTAATTGTTATCCTTCTTCCCTTTGTCTCTCTCTCTTTTTTTTTCTGTTGAATTCATCCCCTCCCTCCTTTGTCCTTTCCTCATCTTCTATACAAGCAGCAGTCATATCCCCTGAGAGGCCATGCTGGGGCTGGCACTGGCTTTGAACTAGAGATGCTGGAACACAGGGCTGTGAGGCCAGACAGACTGGGAGTCAAAGAAGGAATTTGCAGCAACCTCGAGAGGAGACTGACGATGGTAAGTTAATTTGTATGCAGTCTGCAAAGGGCTATTTTATAGCTGAGTGCTGTACGTGTGAATCATGGTAAGCTGCAATTGCTGTGGTAAGTCAAATTGCTATGAGTTTAGGAAAACCTATATAAAGCATCATATAAATGCCCAATGTAGTCATTATTACCTATTTATTTTAAAGGAAGCCGCAAGTTATTCTGGGCCCAGTAGAACCTGTCATAAAGACTTGCATATTAAAATGATTTTGGTTTTACATGTCCGAATAGTTGTGTTTTTTTTTAAATTTGACTCATAGTAGTATCAGAAAATATTCTCCCCAAGCCAAAAATGAACTGACAAATGAACGGAAAACCAAGAAAGAGAAAGTCAATAGAGGGCACACTAATTACAACTAAGTGCCCTCGAATCAACTCCATTTCCATCCCCTACCACCCCCCACTCCTTCACAAGGAGTAAGAGTTATTTCAAATATGGATTCACAAGTCAGCCTTTGGAATTTTTTACATTGCTGTTTGCTTAGAGGATTTAAATATTTGCAAAATGGAATGAGTAAATTTTTATAATAAAAGTAGCATATAAACAATAATGTTTTTTATAATTATCTCGATCCCCTCCTTTTTGAATGTAAAAATGCCCTCTCTACAGTCCCTCTTAAACTTGGCTCTTAAAATTTTTCTTTGGCTATCAAAATGAGATATTCTGAAAAGTAAAGTATGAAGAAGTAAAAAACAAACAAAAAAATACCCATAAGAATGCCTGCAATCAAATTCTATCTATGTTCTGATTCATTTTCTTCCATTATTTTACTGTGCTTTTTCCTATGGCTGTTTAAAATTGTAAGGAAGCACTCTAATGGGATTATTAAAAGACAGTTTATGGCAATAGTGCAATGGAATGAGAGTTAGCATGATGTTTTCTTCTTAACCTACATGCAGGATTCCAATGCTTCCAAGAACAGACTTACATCAAAACATGGAAATCCTGGGAAGTAACTCACTACTGGTTGGCATGCATATATCCCCCAAAGTTATCATCTGATTAGATTAGTGTGCATCACCACACAGGTAGCATTCTTATTGGCCAAAAGGGTTTGACTTTTCTTATATCCACTTTTACATAGTTACCATTGGCTTAGACTCTGATCCTTGGACCAATGTGTCATAGCCAGGGCAGTGGGGATGATTTTTCTTAGCACATTGTATAGTCTCAATATATGTAGAATTTAGGTTATAAAGTCAATGTGAGAGTCCAGGTAAGAGAAGTTGATGTGACTTAGGATATAGACTACAGAAAGGTGAAAAAAGGAGTTGGATTCTTGATTTACTTCGAAGACAAGTCAACATTATTTACTAGTGGAATGAATGTGGAAAATGAAAGGAAGAGAAATCAAGGATGGTTTGAGCAACTGGCACAGCAGGGAGCCATTTACTGAAGGGAAAGTCTATGAGAGGAAAAGAGGGAATTGGATGAGATAAGTTGGAAATTCATCTTTAACATCAAACAAAAGATGTCCTATGTACAAATCTTGGATTTTAAGGGAGAGGCAGCAGGTAGAAGTATGATTTGGGAGTCATTGAGAAGGCAGTGTTGTGTAGTGCTTAAAAGCAGCTACTCTGGAGCCAGATTGTATAGGTTCAAGTCTTGTCTCTGCCTTTTTACTAGCTCTGACTCTGGGCAAATTATTTAACTTCCTTATGCCTCCCTTCTTCCTTCTAAGTTAGAGATAATAATAGATACTATCTCGGTGCTATCGTGAAGGTTGATTAGTATGTGTAATATACTTAGAATGGGGCACAAATAAAAGAATCAGCCATTAGTCCTATTATTATCACATGAGTAAAGTTAATATTTAAAGCCATGATATTCAATGAGATTACCTGAGTCTAGCTACAGACAAGGCTCAAAGATCTTGTCTTTGAGACTTGAGATCCTTCAATCTTTAGATGGTAGGAAAAGGGAAAACAGTCAGCAGAAGAGACTGAAAAGTGGATGGAATAAGAAGAAAGAGAGAATCGTGTTCCCAGACGTCAAGTGAAATATTTCTAGAAGGAAGATGTATCAAGTGCTGTTGATACATTTAATGAGATGAAGCCTGAGACCACCCACTAAGTTTGAATATATTATATATATATATTAGAGATGAGGTTTTGCCACGTTTCTCAGTCTGGTCTCAAACTCCTGGCCTAAAGCAATCCCCCACCTCCACCTCCCAAAGTACTAGGATTAACAGGCAAAGAGCTATTCTGATTGGAAAGTACAGCGCAATAAAGAGGTGCTGTATATACAAAGAACAATTTTATAGACTTGTGTCTTTATACACTAGAATTATGCTTCTTTTGGCAAAATGTCTCACTATGACAGCTCCTTAGGACTGAGACTGTCCAATTCTTATCTCATGCTCACTTAGGGGTGTACATTTATTGAGTAGAATTGTAGGCAGCATCACCAGCACTATTTTAGTAGTTATTTTTCTCATTTTACTTTTGGCTGAGAGCATAGAGTTAAATTTGCACACGTTAAATGCTGCGAAATCATTAGGCATAAGCCACTGCTCAGGGTGGTTTCCTCCTAACAGAACCTGAGGAATGGCAGGCACCTTTGGTTCCATGGACCCTGCAGTACATTTTTCTTGTGCCTTACTTTCTCCACACAGTGTTAAATCATGAGCATTTCTCCATATTATCAAAATTGCTCAGAAAGGTCAATTTAAATAACTTTAATTGTTCAACCTATGGAACCTATGACTGTTCTGTAATTCATCTGACAATTCTTCTTTTGCACATTGACGGTGCTTAAAATTTTTAATTGTTATAACCAACACCGCCTTGTATCCTTATCTCTGTTTTCTTGGTGGGTGGATGGTGGATCTCAAAAGTAGGATTAAAGTGTGAATATTTTGAAGGTCCTTGGTGTATGCTGTTAAATACCTTTCTAGAAATATTACACGGATATAAAATATACCAGCAGAGATAGAGTGCCTGTCTCACTATACCCTGGCCAATATTGAACAGACATTTTTAAGTTGTGGCTGTTTTTCTCCATGAATAAAAAGGGGGGCATCTTACTGTTGTTTTAATGATCATTCCAAAGGTTAGCATTGTTGTTTGCTTACCAAGCATTGTACTTTTTCTTTGGAAACTTTTATGTTCTTGTTCTTTTGCTCCTTTTTTTGAGTTTTTGTCACCAGTGGTTATATGTTATCTAATTGTGGCATCTCTTCCTTGTGACTGGTAGCTCATGAGACTGTCCTTACCCCCCCACACTTTCCTCAGTCCCCTGAGAAGCAATAGAAAAAAAAAGCTGGCATAAGTTAAGGCTCTGGAAATCACAGTCCTGAGTCTAGAAAAAGCTTCAGAATCACCCACAGTCAGCTGTAACTCACTGAGGATGTGATCTCTCTGCAGTAGCTTTCTGAGGATCTACAGAGATGGGGGCTAGTAGGTGGTGGGGAAAAAATAGAAAAGAGATTTCCACTCGGTCCTTTACTAGGCAAACACTTTCTAAAGATATCCAAAAGCTGACCCCACAGGTTGGAGAATTGAGCTCAATGATTCAAATAAAAGCAAGCAGCAAGCAACATTGAATAACATCTGAAAAACGACATCCTTTGAACTCTCCTAAACTGAGCTGTGCTCCACTGAGCGAGAAGGCTGGTCTACAAAGGCAGCTGATGCAGGATTTCTGTCAGGGCTCTCTCAATGCCAGAAATATGCAGGAAGGCTGGTGAAAATAATTGGACTGTAAGAGACACTGGCTAAACATTTTTAAAAACATAAATCCTAAATACAGCGTAATTGTATTAACTACTGTCTTCGTGTTGTGCCTTAGATCTCTATGTATTTATTATAAACATTTGATTAACAATATTTGATTAAACATTGGTAATCTAAAACATCAAATAATTAAAAGTTAGCTGATACAAGAGTTATCGCAATCAGTATTTTGTCTCCCTGCTTTAAGAACTACTAGAACACTTACTAGGAATATCATGTTTCCACTAGGCAAAAGCCTCTGTTTTTTAAAGATATTGTGATTTGCCAACCTAAGCTACATTTTATCTATTCCAACGCTGGCTCATTGAAAAGACCATGACTTCTAAAAATCATAAGTTGTGTGTCCAGACTGGAATTATATACAGATGCAATAAATGCTTTCCTGAGTTGTGTGCAAATCCAGGTGGTTTTGCAAATTTACTAGAGTTAAGAAATTTGTATTGAAATCATCAATTAAAATGATGTAGCATTTTGTAAAGCAGAGAATTATTTTATAAACAAAAAATCTTCACCTAGTTTATCTGCAAATTGTGGGAACTTTCTCACATTGCTTACCATTTTGGAGGCTCAGTTCCATTATCTGTAAAACGACGTTTCTCTACATCATTTTAGATATATCTCAAAGGCTCCTCCCACACCAGAGCTTTCATAATATGTAGCATACATAGATTGAAACTAGTCTTATTAAAGCTCTACTCTGTAAAGTGTGCTACTTATTTTGTAAAACGTCAGGGAGGGTCAATGCATTCAGTCTAGAAATTCATCTGTAATGATCTTTTTCACTTAGGACCTTATGGCAGCATATATTGGTTTAGAATAGCTGAACCAAAACTATAAAATTAATTTTTTAAAAATTCAGCGTTGATAAGCAATATTCCCAAAGATGTGTGTTTCCTTTAGCACATTCTACAAAATGCTTGTTAATTAATATTATCACTGCTCGATGATTATTTGATGATGGTTTCTTTTTCTGTGTACACTATTCTGGGGCTATATTTGTTTTTTTTTTAAATCTGGGAATCTGTTTACTATTCTGAACACTGTTGTATAGTTTGGAAAAGTGATTATGAGCAAGTTCTCTTACTCTTCACATTTTTTAATTTGAAAGTTTTTCTTTGTGAAATCTGCATCAGTCAGACTCTTGGTTGGAAGTGAATCAAGTGCAACTCATATACTCACAGACAAAAATGTGCGTATATTCTTATTTATAAGTATATATACAGATGGTCCTTGGCTTACAGTGGTTTGATTTATGATTTTCCAGTTTGATAATGGTGCAAAAATGATATGCATTAGGTGAAAGCCAAATTTCAATTATCCATACAACCACTGTTGTTTACTTTTAGTATAATATTAGATAAATTACATAAGATATTTAACACTTTATTATAAATATGCTTTGTGTTAGATGATTTTACTAATTGAAGGCTAACGTAAGTGTTCCGAGCATGTTTAAGGTAGGCTAGGCTAGGCTGTGGTGTTTGGTAGGCAAAGTGTATAAAATGCATTTTGACTAGGGATATTTTCAATTATGGTGAGTTCATTGAGACACAATTGAAAGTTGAGGAGTATCTATGTTCTTACACAATGGATGGGGTTGGGTGGGACTGGCCATCTAGGATGCCTGGAGTTCTTTCAGGACTCTCTCTCAACTCTCATTTTCTTTGCAGGTCAGTTTTATCCTTGTGCATGCCTGCATATGGCTGGGGATGTGGCCACCAGTGTCTCAAGGACATATCCCTACAGTTCATGGCAAGAAGAGAAAAAAGATCTCTAAGAAGAACTCTTATGGACTGGTTTGAATGGCACGCCAATTCTTGATCCATCATTGTGGCCAGGTGCACGGGTGGGCTAAATTGCTTAGAAAGGGAGACACTTCCACCATAGTAGGAAGTAACAGTTCTTCAAAGGAAGGGGAGCTATGCCATTATTGGAAGATGGTGGGCAAGGATCTGAGTAGACAACAAAATAGATGTTCACATGAGAATCACCGTTGTTGTGGGTGGATGATGTACAGAGAACTTTAATGTACAGAGATCTTTATAAACTATAAAAAACACTTTGACACACACAATATCTCTTGGTCCTCACAGAAATCCTGTGAGAGTTGGTTGTTATCTCCATTTTACACATGAGGAAATGAGCTTAGAGTCATGCAGCTATCATGTGCTGTAGTGGTAGTTAAGCTATGATTAACGATAATTAAACAGTATCCTTTCAACTTTTAAATGAACTTTTTACATTGTCACCTGTCAACATATGTGACTCCATTGTGTTTTAGTTTTTATGAAAGATGTTTATATAATAGAACAGTGTTTTTTTTAACACCCACTCCTGAACAGGTGCGGATAACTTGAAAGATCTACTCATAACCTTCCTTTTATTCCATTTGCCAAAATGTGCTCTTCTTATTTCTGTCTTTTCCTAATTTCCTGAACTTCTTGCTCACTGAAAAAACCTGAATTGACTAAGGAGCACTCATCAAGCAGCCTAATGTTTTCTTCTCTTATTTAATACCTGCACCCTCAAGTGTGTAACATGACCATCCCTGGTCAGAGTGAATAAATCTTGGTGGCACCAGTATTATCGGTGAGATTTTTACTTTTGATTCTGTGGTGTTTCATTAAACATACCATTTATTTGTAGGCCTAAGAGTCATTGTGGAAAAGTAGAAATGGAAAGAACTTGTATTCAGATAAAGTACAGTTCTAATTTGGGTTTTACCAATTTCTAATGTATGATCGATTCCAGGGATGTAGAGAAACAGACCCACTCTGAGCGATGGAATAAGAGAGTTATTCTAGGTGCAGAACCTGCCACCTTTGTCTAGTGGTGGCTGAAATTGCTGTAGATCGTCTGAGAGGGTAATGGTAAGAAAAGCTTCACAGGAAGGACAAGGTGGGGCAGGAGAAACAAGGACAACTGGAACCCATGAGGACAATTTCACATCCACCAGCATAAATTGGAGCCTGGTCTGTTTCTCATTGCATCTAACTCTATGACACAGGTGTCCTGCCAGAGAACTTGGAAGAATGTTGTTTCAGTTTAGCTAAATTAACATGGTATGAAACCACTACACTGGATATGCCATTAGTCCATCTGATCTTTAACTTCCTCATCTGTAATACAGGCTTAATGTGGGAGAAAAAACTCCCTGGCACAGTTTCTGGCATTTGGATGGTGTTCCAGAAACATTAAGTATTATTATTATATAGATGCAGCATACTAGAATTGACTTTCTTTGACAAAACAGTCCATGAGTCTCCATTCATACTTAGCAATCACCAAGGCTACCTCCCAAGATCGCTTCTTCTATTGCCTTTTCAGAAGTTAGAGATGGGGTCCCCGTTGCTGCTTCCATTTTTCCTCCTTTCTCCTTCAACCCCAGGTCCTTGACAGTATGTCATTGTTGTACATCCCTTTTTTGCTTTTATCTTTACCAACTTGCCACTCACACTGCATCATGCATTAATGGTTCTGGCATCTGTCTTACTGTCATCCTTACTTCCCACTATGTCTGTCAAAGTCTTGAATGACTTTTACGCATACATCAATGACTCATTCTACCCATTTAGCTTTTTCCATATTTTCTTTTGCTTCATCTTAGTCATTTACTCTTGGGGTTGTTACATAGATATTATATTCATCAATATAAGTATTGAAATTTCTATTTAAAACTTTGTTCTTTATACCCAGTACTTGAGTCCTTCTTAGTTATTCTGATCTTCCACCAAGCCCCATCACATTGAGTTGCTAATCCTTAGACCTAATACTTCTTTTTTCCTCCTACATATCATATTCTTATTTCCCTTCTTATCTACTTTGGAGACTATAGACCACCAACATAACCACTCCATTACAAATCTCCTTAAGTGGCACACCCCTCTCTTTCTCTAATATAATTGCCTGGAAAAATCCCAACCCAGTTTAAACCTATCTGTGTACTCCATGCTAGCACCCAAACCAAATGCTGAAGAGAGAGTCACCAAGATAAAAGCCAGTCTTTTTCTAATCTAATCCCAGAAATGACTTTGCATCACTTGTGCCATATTCTATTAGAAGCAAGGCAATGGATACAGTCAATCATCCGTGGGGGAAAATTGTATAAGGGCATTAATACTAGAAACCAAAGATCGTTGGAGGCTATCTTAGAGGCTGCCTACCATGCCTAAGTTGCCAGTGACCCAAATTTCACCAAATGTCAATGGGCAATTTTCTGCCTTCATTTTTCTTGACTTCTCAGTTCTACAATTGGTTACCTACTTCTTAAAATATCGGGTCTCTAGTTTCCTGTGTCAGCATATTTATTGGTTTCGTTTTTCCTCATTGATGATTTCTTCTCCTCTGCTGACCTCTAAATGTTGGAATGTCTGTCAGTTCTATGCTGAGCCCCCTTATCTTGATATCTACATTCTTGGGCAATCTCATTCTATCCCGTAGCTTTTTTTAAAAAAAAAATCATTAATTTTTTTTGAGATGGGTGTCTTGTTTTGTTGCCCAGGCTGGTCTCTAACTCCTGGGCTCAAACAGTCTTCCTGCCTCAGCCTCCTAAGTAGGTGGAACTACAGGCATGCAGCATCCCATAACTTTTAACAACATCTAATGCTAGCAAGTCTCAGATTTGTGGCTTTTCCAGTACCTTCCTCAGTAGCTACAGAATCATACATTCAACTGCTTACTCAACATTTATTTCCACTTGGATTCCTGATAGGCATCTCAAACTTTGCTTATCTGAAAAAAACCACTCTCAATTTCTTCCAACCCTACCCTCTTCTTCCATCACCTCCTATCCCAATATTCCCCACTATGCAAGTAAAATACCATTGATTCGTCTCCTTCATTCACACATGCAACAAGTCCAGTTCATTAGCAAGTCCTTCTCTTCTCCCCTTCCAACCCATATCCCAAATCTTACCTGGTTGGCCCATCTCTATCACTGTAGCTCTCACCTGGACTGCTATAGTGACCTCTCATCTCTTCTTTGCTTCTGTCTTGTCCTCAGAAAAGCCTTCACAGAGGCAGCCAGATAAAATATTTTATTTTATTTTATTTTATTTTATTTTTGAGTTGGACTCTCACTCTGTCGCCCAGACTGGAGTGCAGTGGCCGCTCCCGGCCACCGCAGCCTCGACCTGCTGGGCTCCGGTGATCCTCCCTCCTCAGCCTTCCAAGTAGCTGGAACTACAGGCGCGTGTTACCACGCCCGGCTAATTTTTTTATTTATTTATTGTAGAGATGAGGTCTCGCTTGCCCAGGCGGGTCTCGAACCTGCGGGCTCCGGCAATCCACTCACCTCAGCTTCCCAAAGGCGCGGGATTACAGGCTGAGCCACCGAGCCCGGCTCAGATCAAATATTTTAGAGCACACAGGACACAGCATTACGCTGCCCTGGTTAATAACCTTTAAAGGCTTCCCATTGCCATGAGAAAAAAATCTAGAAAGATCATTCATTTACCAGACAAAACATAATCTTCCCCCTTCAAATGCAATTCCACCTCTTCAACTCAGCCCACCTCTTCAAGTTCAATTTGCTCCCTTGTTCCCTTCATTTGTCACTCTCTACCTACACGGACCTTCTTTGTGCCCCTTACAGACAGCTAACTTATTCTACTTCTATCTGCTGTTTCCTCTGCTTAGAATCTTTCCTACAATCTTTGCAGAATAGCCTCTTTCTCATAGTCCAGGTTTCTCATAAATGCTCTGCCTTCACACGGCTGCCTTCCCTGACCATCCTATCTAAAGTGGTGCTCATCCCCCAAGGCAGTCCCTATCACATAATCCTATTTTGTTATTTTTCCATGACCCTTATCAGTGTATAAAAAGTGCTTGTTTCCATGTTTTTGTGTTTATTTTGTCTCTCCCTCCCCAGAAAATGAACTTCTAGAATTAGAATCTTTGTCTCTTTTGTTCTACTCAGGGCTCAGAGTGCCTAGAACAACGCTCTGTTTAATGCAAGTGTTCTATAAATGTTTGCTGACTGATTTCCTGACTCAATCAACAAACATTCATTGAACATCCACTGTCTGCACATCTCCAATAAAGACCCTCCACTTTTATTGTTGAGAGTGATCTAAAGACTAAGGAAAATCCAGCTGATTACCAGCTTGCCAACATCCAATTATTTTATGGAGTTCATTCTACTTAGTTAAGAGGAACTGGACCAACTATTTATTTTCGTGCCCCCCAAAATTTGTGGCTTATTTCACTTATGGGTGAAGAAACTGAAGCTTGGAGAAGATAAGTGAACTTTGGCCCAAGGCCACACAGCTGGCATGTGGCAGATCAGAGATTGGGACCCTGTCTGGCTGTCTGTGAAGCTTTACCCACCTAGGTGTTTCCCCAAGGGCTGACAATCTGCCTCAATAGGCCAAAATGATGCCCAAGCTCCCAAGTTCATGAGAAGGGCAAGTGGAAAAATAGGGAACAGAGAGGGGGGAAAGAAACATGTGGACCCCAAATAGAGAAAAATTCTCTCCCTGGCTTCCAAAGACCCATTCCACCAAAGAGAAGTTCCCCACTACTGATGCCTCCACCTTCCTGTTCCTCCCATTTTGGTCCTGTATACAAGACATTCTCTATGAGCAGTGTTTTCTCTTCACGAACCTACTCTTCAAGCCATGTAGTCATGTCTCACTTGTTCACGTGGTAGGCAGAGGCAAGTGGAGGACGGAGTGTCACCTAAGGGTGAACTCACTTGAAAAATATGAGAGGGTTTTTACTATCACATTAGCTTCCCAGTCAATCATCAGAGTCAATTCCATTGGCCTTGCTATCCAGCAAGGAGCCATTCCCTCTCCCATCAATCCATGTATTTCTTTCCCAAGACTGTACCATATCTGGAAGAAAGCCATGTTCCAAGATGGAGGCATGCGATCCTTCAGAAGGATAGGCCTCAAAACACCACACATCTTGGATCTGATCAACAACTCCCTGGTTGGTGTAATTATTGGGGAATAGGAGCTTTTTATTCTGTTCCAGTTTTGAAGACTTGTGGAGTAGGAGCTTTGAATAGACAGAACATACTATTATAATAGTAGCCACTGGTTATAATAATACTACTAGAGACCTGTCATTATTCTAGGTGAGTTAAATGTATTTATTCTTTTAATTCAGTCCTTTTAACAATTATAAAACTAGACGTTATCATCCTCATTTTATATCTGAGTAACCGAGTCTGAGGGTTTAAGGTTGTATTTGCTGACGGTCTCAGTTAGGAGTAGGTTTGATTGCAAGTGACAGGAACCCAAGGGTGGCTAAAACTAAATGCGAGTTGTATTTTTCTCTCACAGGCCACATAAGTCTGGGATAGTGGCTTAACAATTGTCAGACACAGAGCCTTATGTGGCTCTGCTATCCTCCACAGAAAGCTTCCATCTCCTCCAAGATGGTCACTCTAGCAGCAACTTTCATTGCCAGTTACTTGCCAGCAGGAGGAAAACAAGGTAGAGAAGAGAATTTCCATTTCTCTTGAGAACTTCTTGGAAGTGACAAATATCACTTCTATTTGCAATCACTGACCAGAATTTAATCTCAAAGCCTTGCCCAACTGCAAAGGAGACTGGAAAGCAGTCTTTTCTGGGTTACTATGTGCCCAGCTAAATTCAGGGTTTACATTTTTGAGAAAGACAAGGAAAATAGATATTGAAGGACAATGAACAGTCTGGCGTAATAGGGATGTGAAGGCCGGGCAAGTGGTTCCAGAGACTAGAACTTATCCATCATCTCACACGGCCTCCTGAGCACTTTAGCAGCCGAGGAGAAGAGGCAGATGCCAAAGATAGCATTGCTATGTGTGTTCTGCGGTGGCCTCAGTGCCTCTGAAATTTAGCTTCTGAGACACATGCTACAGGCTCGGTCTTAGATATTTCCTCAGCTTCTTTTGCTCCCCCAGCATCTTGAATACTTTTATGCACTCACTCCATGTCATAATTATTTGTTTTCAGTTTTTTGAGCCAGACATTGGCTAATGGGAAATATTTATCACATGAATGACTGAATTGACGAACAGCCCAATTTTATTTATGTATCTCCAGCATCAAGTGTAGCATTTTACGGGTGTTCAAGAAATACCTGTTTATTGGATGGATGGATGGATGGATGGATGGATGGATAATCAATAGCTTTCCCGAGTCAATCTTTTTTCTCATTTTGAGTAAGCACATTCCTTTCCCTTCAGGGTTAGAAGAAGAGGGAAAAGTGAAAAGAAAATGGAGAAAGGAAAAAAGGATGAGGTTATTTCTTATACAAGTTATCTCGTCCCCTACTTATCTTTAGTATTGGTGACACACCCATGAATTTTTCTACCCAAATGGACTTCTATGATGCTCTTTGGAAAATGACCTAAAAACGTCACATTCAAGCCTGATGACCAGTGTACTCATGTCTCAGAACTTATGAATATTTGGGGTAGTTGCAGTTAATTTTATTTAGTCAAAGTTGACATGCTTTTTCTTTGTGATATCTTCTTCCATAAAAATCTAAACAGAATTTTATATTTCAAAGCCTTAAAGAGAAAATAAATTTTTAAGAATCCCTTGCAAGCGAGTACTGGTAAACTCACAGTTATTTTAACACCATAAAGAAGTAAACATCATCCCATTCCTCATGAAAAACTCCAGCAAGAGCCATTGGCACGGCTTGAATATAAACATCCAGCCCTAAATGACTTCATCAAACTGCAATCCCTGTACTCAGCGATTTAGAGGAAATCAGCAGCCTAACCAAGGTTTATTTTGTTTTTTTTTTTCTCTTTTGCTGAGCCATTGGAGGCCTAAAATAAAACACTGTTACATCAAACTGCAGATAGATAAAAATCTGAATACATTTGCTATCATCTCCGGGCCTTTCTGAACCCGATGAATACAGCAGAGCCCAGAGGCGTCAAGATGTTTCTCACCAGTAGGCACTGGGTGGTGGTGGGGTGGTGGGAGGTAGAAGTGGGGGTTGGGGCCGGGGGAGGGAGGATTGCCCAATAAAACCTGATGGCACTGTCAGTTCTGGGGGTGGTAAGAAAAACCTCAGAATGATGCAAATATTTTCTAATGAAAGGAAGATCTGACACACTCCTCTGACCTTCTTGAATGAAGGCAAGATGCATTATGTACATTAACTAGCATGCTGAAAAAGTCTTTCTGGATTGCCAAGTGCCTTCCTGTGAGTGGCGGGAAATATGTAAATATGATGTACAGCAATCTGTCAGAAAGAGTTAATTTTTTGGACTTTGTCTCTGAGTACATATGAAATGGGAAGCAGCTTAGCTAGGTAGGAGACATTAGCCTTTCTGGTCAGTAAAAAAGATGAATTTTATCTAACAATATTGGTGTGCAGTGCTTGGGCTTTGGAAAGCCAGTTTGCTTAGGATACTGGGCAATGTTAAAAGAAAACTCTTTGGGAGGCAGGATAAATCATTATCAACTTCAGCATGGATCACACTTATCGAACACTAAGCAAATTATTCCAGCGAATCCTCACAGCAAACCTTGGAAGAAAGTCCAGCTGGTGTCATTACCAACAAACAGATCATAAAAATGGAAGAATGGAAGGTTTCAGTAATGTGGCCCCAAATCACAAATGTATTGAACAGTAGAGTCACGATTCAAACCCAAGTCTGTCAGAGCCAGTACCCTTAAATTGCACTATCGTGAAGTCGTTGCCCTTCTTAACTGGATGCCACTTCAAGAGTTAGTTAGCCTTATTCTGCCTCTATTTCTTTGTAAAAGGGGAACAAAGACAATTTTATATCGTGGGGGTTATAAGGATTAAATTATATACTGGATATAAAATATTCAGTAAAATGCCTTGTTACACATACCACGTTATTATTTTTCTTTTAAATGATCTAATTCAAGGGTTGGAAAGACTCTAATTCTCATCCACTTTTCTTATTTGATGAGCAGGAGTTAAACTGGGTACATGAAATTTATTGCCAACAGAGCTCATGTTTATAGTTCTAGACTGATAGAACTTAGAAAAGCCCACATTAAGCTTCCCACATGTGATTGGTGAGGAAAATGTGACCAAAGAGCCATGCTGCTGTTGGGACGTTAGATTGGGAGAACCATGTCCGGTAGAACTGTTTTTAAAGCTGTTGGTGGGCCTTTGCACGTGAGTACAATGAACTCTTACCTACTCTTCAGCTTTTATTTTATTACTTGAATGTGTCATTTGCAAACAATGACCCCATATTTGTTATCAATCAACTATGTTATGCTCAACATATATTTATAAAAGTAAAAATAAAATTTTTATCTTCTAAAAACTTAAATATCCATAGCCTATGAAAACTGACATTTCTTTTTAGGTATATTTTTAAAAGCATAGCATACATGGACTATTTATTTTTTGAGTTAGAATCTCACTCTCACGCATGCTGGAGTGCAAGGCATGCTCACGGCCACTGCAACCTGGACCTGCTGAGCTCTGGCGATCCTTCTGCCTCAGCATTCCAAGCAGCTGGAACTATAGGCATGCGCCACCATGACTGGCAAATTTTTTGACTTATTATAGAGATGATCTCGCCGAGTTGCCCAGGCTGGTCTCGAACCTGTGGGCTCAGGCAATCCTCTCACCTCGGCCTCCCAAAGTGCTGGGGTTATAGGCATGAGCCACCACATTTGGCCCTATTTTATTTTTTCAATTTTTAATTTTAAGGATGTGGAGTACAAGTCAGGATTGGGTACAAAAGTGGTCTAGGTACAGGTGATGTTCGGGTCTCCCACTGGCCCTCATCCCACCTGGATCGGAATCAGGAACCCCTACTGATTATGTGTGCCTCCCCTCTCCCGCCCCCAAAGTGCCCTTCCACTGCCAATCTCCTTCTTGTAGTATGAAGAGAACATGTGATACTCAATTCTTTGTTTCTGTGATAGGTCACTGAGTATGATAGACTCCAAATCCATCCAAGTAGCTGTGACCATGGACTATTTTTAAAAAATAATTTGAGGAAGCAAACCCGGAGTAATCACAATTTTTTATATATATAAAATACAATTTAGAACAAGTATTTGATTGTTCATTTATTTTTACTTTGAAAGTCCTTATACATAAGTATTAAAACAATAATTCTTAGTTAAGGTGGGCAACAAAACACATACCCTTATTCTGTTTGATTTCTAAACGTTGGTTATTAATCACAAAGGGTCTAATATTTGAGTCTACTGTGTTCACAATACTTTACAACATTCTCATTTAACCATCAATAACCGTATGAGGTAAGTATTAAGATCCCCATTTTAAAATGAGGTAATGGAACTCAGAGATGTGTAATAATTTGCTGAACATCACACGGCTATAAGGGGCAAAACTGGGATTAGAACCCATCTTTATGAGACCCAAAGCCCAAGTTTGTTCCATATTCTGGGCTACTTTGAACAAAATTGTGCACTGCAGATTTATTTTTACCACATATGTTATTTCCTCACCCCACTTTTCATTTTGCTAATTGTATTGGTCACAGTCTAGTCAGGAAGAGAGAATGACACATTTTGGAAATCATGAAATAAGTATAGGAACTGGAGGTTTCTCGACTGTGGGAGAGCTGGGAAGTGAAGATTTGGAGGGGGCGGTCTGAGGACCTGAGAATAATCTCTAGGCACTTTCCTGGAGCATTAGTTCCAAGGGCAAGTCAGAGCTTGTGGGAGAGTCTGAAAAGTCTGGCATTTTCAGCTGCCACCTGGAACTGGAAAGGAGAACCTGGTGGAAGGGTCTGTGGAAGCCGGCACCTCTCAGAACCTGCTGTTCCCACAGGTCTGCAGTCAGGCCTGCGGTGAGCATTTCGCATACAACCTGGGGCCTGTATCACGCAGCCACAGGACAAAGCCCAAGCTCTACAGCTGAAAAAGGAGACTCCTCACAATCTTTCTTCTGTTGATCTCGCCAGCCTCATCACAAACCACAGCCCTAGCACATTTTTCTTCAGCAGTGCAAATTGCACGTGTAGGTTTTGTGTGAGAATCCAGTGAGATACTACAAATAGGCATGGTGGCTCACGCCTACAATCCCAACACTTTGGGAGACCAAGGCAGAAGGATGACATAAGCCCAGGAGTTTGAGACCAGCCTGGGCAACATAGCGAAACCACATTTCTAGAAAAAAGAAAAAAATAATAAAAATAAAGCCAGGCATAGTGGTGCTTGTTTGTTGTCCTAGCTACTCGGGAGATTGAGATAGGCAGATTATTATTATTATTATTATCATTATTTTTGAGTTGGAGTCTCACTCTGTCGCCCAGACTGGAGTGCAGTGGCCACTCCCGGCCACCGCAGCCTCGACCTGCTGGGCTCCGGCGATCCTTCCGCCTCAGCCTTCCAAGCCGCTGGAACTACAGGCGCGCGCTACCATGCCCGGCTAATTTTTTGATTTCTTGTAGAGATGAGGTCTCGCCAAGTTGCCCAGGTGGGTCTCGAACCCGTGGGCTCAGGCAATCCACTCACCTCAGCCTCTCAAAGCGCGGGATTACAGGCTGAGCCACCGAGCCCAGCTTGGATTATTATTATTATCATTAATATTTTTTTGAGTTGGAGTCTCACTCTGTCACCCAGACTGGAGTGCAGTGGCCTCTCCAGGCCACCTCAGCCTCGACCTGCTGGGCTCCAGCGATCCTTCCGCCTCAGCCTTCCAAGTAGCTGGAACTACAGGCACGCGCTATCGTGGCTGGCTAATTTTTTTGATTTTTATTGTAGAGATGAGGTCTCGCCAAGTTGCCCAGGCGGGTCTCGAACCCGCGGGCTCAGGCAATCCACTCACCTCGGCCTCCCAAAGAGCGGGTTTACAGGCTGAGCCACCGAGCCTGGCCAGTAGGCGGATTATTTGAGCCCAGGAGTTGGAGGCTGTAGTGAGCTATGGTAGTACCATTGCACTCCAGCCTGGGCAACAGAGCAAAACTCTGTCTCTGCTTAAAAACAAAGAGATGTTTTGAGAGGACCAAGTCGGCTTGGAGGGTATAAGGACAGAAACAATATCCAACGTGCGCTATGGGTCTGTCCCAGCAGGAACACTACTTCAGCCCGCCTGGACTGAGACACCACAACAGATACTGCTAACTCTGGTCCTTCGACTCTTAGTCACTACCACACCATCCTAGAAACCAGAGGCCTTTGTATCAGCCTCACACAAAAATGAATTCATGTTCTTGTGTTCTCACCCTGCTCTCTTCTAAATCAAAATCTCACACGGGTGCATCTGATTGGCAGAGCCTACTTCACACACCTACATCCTTGCTGCATGGGAGGCTGCGGAAGTAAGGGAGAAAGGGAAAACGTGTCCGCTGGAAACTTGTCCAAGCCTGATTCTCTGCAAGCTGCCTTCCAGAAATTGAGTTGCTCTCTTGCAACTTGTTGGAAGCACAATGCTTAAGGTCTTAAGCATTGTGCTTCTGGCCAACCATGAGTTTTGGATACCAGGAGGACTGGTACTTCCTGATTCTTTTTTCTTTTTTCTTTTGAGCCACTCTGTCCCCCAGGCTGGAGTGCAGTGGCATGCTCATGGCCACCGCAGTCTCGACTTGCTGGGTTTAAGCAATCCTTCCACTTCAGCCTTCCAAGTAGCTGGAACTACAGATGCACTATACTTCCTGACTCTTTTTCCCCCCTCTTTTAATTTTTATTTAAAATTGTGGGGTATAATTCAGGGCTAGGAATACAAATGTTCACCGTGCAGGTACCCCTATCGATGAGGTGTGCCTCCCCCCACCAGGCAGATATTGACTACTGTCAATCCCACCTCCCCACCCCCCTCCCCGCAGTTTCCCGCCATTTTCAATCCTTTTCTTATAGTAATACGGTCGTTGTTCAAGGTCCACTTATGAGTGAGAACATAGGAATATACCTGGAAGAGCTCAG
>CAUYQG010178491.1:0-15015 GCA_963574415.1 Tarsius wallacei | reverse complement strand
TTAATGGAATTCTTTGTTTTTTTTTCTTTTTTTTTTGAGTTTGAGTCTCACTCTGTCGCCCAGACTGGAGTGCAGTGGCACACTCCCGGCCACCGCAGCCTCGACCTGCTGGGCTCCGGCAATCCTTCCGCCTCAGCCTTCCAAGTAGCTGGAACTACAGGTGTGCGCTACCACGCTGGCTAGTTTTTGATTTATTGTAGAGACGAGGTCTCGCCAAGTTGCCCGGGTGGGTCTCAAACCCTCAGGCTCAGGCAATCCTCTCACCTCGGCCTCCCAAAGTGCTGGGATTACAGACTAAGCCACTGAGCCCAGCTGGATTATTTGTTTTTTTTCCCCTGTCAATTAGTTTGAGTTCTTTGTAGATGCTGGATGTTAGGCCTTTGTTGGATGCATAGTTTGCAAGTATTTTCCCCATTCTGTGGGTTTTCTCTTTACTCTCTTCATGATTTCTTTTGCTGTGCAGAAGCTTTTTAGCTTGATAAGGTCTTACCTGTCAATTTTAGTTTCTGCTGCATTTACTTTTGAGGACTTGGCCATGAATTCATTGCCTAGACCAACGTCCAGGAGGTAGTTCCCTAGGTTTTTTTCTAAGATTCTTATAGTTAGAGGTTTCACATTTAAGTCCTTGATCTATTTTGAGTTAATTTTTGTATATGGTGAAGGTAAGGGTTCTGTTTTATTCCTCTGCTTGTGGTTAGCCAATTTTTCAGCATCATTTGTTATAATAAATAGGGTGTCTTGCCTCGATGTTTGTTTTTGTCAGCTTTGTCAAAGATAAGTTAGCTGAAGGTCTGTGGTTTTATTTCTGGGTTCTCTATTTTGTTCCATTGGTCTATGTGTCTCTTTTTGTTCCAATACCATGCTGTTTCGGTTACTGTAGCCTTATAGTAAAGTTTGAAGTCTGGGAGTGTGATGCTATTGGCTTTGTTCTTTTTTGTTGAGGATGGCTTTATTTATTTAGTCTCTTTTTTGATACATACGAATTTAAGTATTATCTTTCCTAGGTCTGTGAAAAATGTTGCTGGTAGTTTGATAGGACTGCATTGAATCTGTAGATTACTTTAGATAGAATGGACATCTTGAAGATTCTTCCAATCCATGAGCATAAGATGTTCTTCCACTTGTTTGTGTCGTCTTTGGTTTCTTTGAGCAATGTTTGGAGTTCTCATTGTAGAGATCTTTCACCTCTTTGGTTAGATTAATGCCAAGGTATTTTATTTTCTTTGTGGTTAGTGTGAATGGGATTGTATTTTTGATTTGGTTCCCAGCCTGCTTGTTATGAGTGTATGGAAATGCAAATGATTTTTGTTCATTGATTTTGTATCCTGAGACTTTACCAAAGTCATTTATCAGTGCAAGGAGGTTTTTGACAGACACTAGGATTTTCTAGGTGTAGAATCACATAGTCTGTTAAGAAGGATAATTTAACTTCCTCTTTTCCTATTTGGATCCCTCTAATTTCTTTGTTCTGCCTTATTGCTCTGGCTAGGATTTCCAGTACTATGTCAAGTAGGTATTCTAAGAATGGACATCCTCGTCTCATTTCACTTTTTGGGGGGAATGTCTCCAGCTTTTGCCTGTTAAATATGATGTTGGCTGCAGGTTTGTCATAGGTGACTCATAATTTTGAGGAATGTTCCTTCGATGCCTAGGTGTTTGAGGGTTTTTATCAAAAAAGGATGTTGGATTTTACCAGATGATTTTTAAAAAATTTATTGAGACAATCATGTGGTTCTTGATTTTACATCTGTTTATGTGGTGGATTACGTTTATTGATCTGCTATGTTGAACTAACCTTGCATCCCAGGAACGAAGCCTACCTGGTCATGATGAATGTTGGATGCAATTTGCTAGTACCTTGTTGAAAATTTTTACATCTATGTTTACTAAAAAAACTGGCCTGTATAGAAATGCAAAAAAAATTTCTTTCCCTGTTGAGTTTTTGCTATTTTTGGGTATCAGGATGATATTGGCTTTGTAGAATGAGCTAGGAAGGATTTCTCCCTTCTTGATTTTTTGCTTGATATACTTTCAGTAGGATTGGTATCAGCTCTTCCTTGTATGTCTGGTAGAGTTCAACTGAGAAACCATCTAGCCTAAAACTTTTTTTGTCAGGGAGGTTTCTTATTACTGAATCAATTTCTTGGATTGTTATTGGTCTGTTTAGGGTTTCAATTTCTTCCTGTTTTAATCTTGGGAGGTTGGGTGTTGCCAGGAATTTCTCCATTTTGTCTAGATTTTCTTTATTTTATTTTATTTTTGAGTTGGAGTCTCACTCTGTCGCCCAGGCTGGAATGCAGTGACATGCTCATGGCCACTCTAGCGTCCACCTGCTGGGCTCAGGTGATCCTTCTACCTCAGCCTTCCAAGTAGCTGGAACTACAGGTGCATGCTACCACACCTGGCTATTTTTTTTTTTTTTTACTTATTGTAGAGATGAGGCCTTACCAAGTTACCCAAGCTGTTATCAAACCTGTGGGCTCAGGCAATTCCCTCCCCTCAGCCTCCCAAAGTGCTGGGATTACAGGCTTGAGCCACTGCACTTGGCCTTTGTCTAGATTTTCTAGCTTACTTGCATATAGATGTTCATAGTAATCTCTGATAATCTTCTGTATTTCTTCAGGATCAGTTGTAATATCACCTTTTTTGTTTCTGGTTGTGTTTATTAAAATTTTCTCTCCTTTTTGTTAAACTAGCCAGGAGTCTTATTTATCAATCTTATTTATCATTTCAAAGAACCAGCTTTTTGACTTGTTGATCCTTTGTATGTTTGTTCCCCGCTTTGGTTTCTATTTCCTTTAACTGTGATTTTACTTTAATAATTTCTATTCTTCTACTATTTTGGTGGTTGGATCGTTCTTGTCTATCCAGTTCCCTTAGATGTGACTTAGACTGTTTACTTGAGATCTCTCTATTTTCTTGACATGCGTGTGCAATGTTCTAAACGTCCCTCTCAGCACTACTTTCAGGGTATCCCACAGGTTTTGGCATGTTGTATGTTTGCTTTCATTTGTTTCTAGGAATCTTTTTATTTCTGTGCTGATTTCTGTGTTAACACAAAAGTCATTCAGATGCATGTTGTTTAGTTTCCATGTATTTATGTGTTTTGGAGGTTCCTGTTGATGATGATATTTATTTCTTTTCCACTTTCATCTGAGAAGATGCTTGGTATGATTTTGACCTTTTGAAATTTGTTCTTGCTTGATTTATGGCCAAATATGTGGTCAATCTTAGAGTATATTCTGTGTGTTAATAAGAAGAATGTATATTCTGTGGTTGTTGGGTGATGTGTTCTATAGAGAGATGTCTATTAGATCGAGTTGGTCCAGTGTCAAATTAAGGTTCTGTATTTCTTCATTAGTTTTCTGCCTTGATGATCTATCTAAAGCTGTTAGTCTTTAAATATTATTGTATGGCTATGTCCTCATAGATTAATTAGCAATTATATTATTTTATAAATCTGGGTACTCCTCTGTTGGGTATGTATACATTCAAAATGGGTATTTCTTGCTGGTGGATTGAGCCTTTATCATTATGTAGTGTCCTTCACTTTCTTTTAAACTTTCATTAATTTAAAGTATGTTTTACCTGATATAAAAATAGCAACTCCTTTTTATTTTCTATTTGCCTGGAAGATCTTTCTTCAGCCCTCTCTCCCTCAGGAATGCCAATCAGCCATAGGTTTGATTTCTTTACATAATCCCAGAACTCTTGTAGGTTTTGCTCATTGTTCCCAATTCTTTTCTCCTTTTTTTTGGCAGATGGGGCTAATTCAATAATTCTGTTTTCAAGCTCTGAGATTCCTTCCTCTGCCTGGTTAATTCTGCTATAAAGACTTGCTATTGTGTTTTGAAATTTCAGGAGACAATTCTTCATTTCCAGAAGTTTAGTTTGTTTTTTTCTTAGAATTTCCAGTCAACTTTCACTTCCTGTACTGTTTCTGTGACCTGGTTGAATTGCATTTTCACTTTTTGATTTTTTGATTTGCATTTTCACCTGGATCTTTTTGAGGTCTTTGTCACCCATCATCTGAATTCTATGTCTGTCATCAGGGATAGGTCACTCTGGATAAGTTCCATTGCTTGGGATCTGGGAAGATTCTTTGTGAGCGTCAGATCATTTTAGGTTTGGGGATTGCCAGTGTATTTTCGCTGGTTCTTCCTCATTTATGAGGGCAGTCTCTCCTCTTTTTGTTTTGTTATTTTTTATTTGTTAAAATTTATATTGTTGGGATGACAGTTTATGTTGTTTTCTTACTTGACCCCTTTCATCTGGCCCACCTGTGGAAGCGGCAGAGGAGGCAGTAAAGATGGCACTGCTTCACCAGCATAGTCTGGTGGGGGCAGGGCAAGTCCCACCAAATCAAGTGCTTTTTCTTCCCTCCAGTACAAGCACCAGGGGTCCTGGCTCATCAGGATCTCTGGCATCTCCCTCTTCAGCCTGCCTGTCTTCTCAGCAGAATTTACAGGTGGTCAGGAAGGGCCCAAGGCTAAACTCTGGCCCAGGTGTTCTGCAGGACAAAACGTGGCCTCCTTCTGTCTAGTCAAGTCTGCTCCTCTTGCACAGGGGTATCAGGGAGGCCACTGCCTTGCCAAAAGAGACCTGGCATTTCTCTCTGAATCCACATGTGGGCAGCACCACCGCTGCTGCACTGTGCAGAGGTATACCAGTTCCTAGTTCTTGCCCTGATCCATTGGAGTGGCAATGGCAGTGATGACGAAACCCTGAGTGTAAGCCACATTTGCGGCCCTGAACTGGAACCAGGACAAGTGCCAGCCTTGCTGGAGAAAGGTCCCCAAAATCTGTGCATTTCCCTGGCTGAGGGATGGAGAGGGAGGCACGAAAGAGTGCCTGTATGGTACAGACCACCCCCACAGATGTGCCCCATGGAGCTTCTCTATGGGGGGGCAGTTAGTGGCTGCTGGTGCCGGGACTCATTGGGACCTGGAGTCCCCTGAGCTCCCCATGGATCCAGCGGGTACCTCTGCCTCAATTCTGGACAGTTCTTTGTGCCTGGCTGGTGTGGAAGGGGGTGGGGGAGGCCTCCACTGTCTCTCCCTTGGCTAGGACTGCAGCTCATGAGAGATGTGTAAAAACTCTCCTGATCACTCACTGCTTCCTTCACCAGGAGTGTTCTCCCAATCTCCTGTTGGGCCACTTCTGAAGGTGGCTGGGGCTTGGAGCTGTCCATTCTTTGCATCCCCAGGTGGTCATTGGATAAACCTCAGCTTAGGACTTTCAGACAGACCCTCAAAGTGCCAGGCTCACTCCCCCTTTTAGCTACTTGGCTGAGAGGAGCAGTCATCCAATGTCTGCAGGTGGCCATCTTGGCCCTCCCCACAGAAATTTTTCTTTTATTTTTTTAAGTGGAGTATACTTTGAGCACACCAGGATGACTAGTTAGTTAAAAGCAACCTTTATAAAAATAAGTTCAATGTTTACTGCAAAGTAATCTGCTCTGTAAATTTAGATTTTACATACTGGATTTTCCTCTTATGCTACTTTGTCCTCCATTCAAATCAGCCATATCAAAGTCACATTGTTTTGGTATTAGGATAACGATAATAAAATATGTCATGATATGCTAAAAAAAAAAAAAAACAAAAAGCCAAACCCACCAAAAAACCCCCCCAAAAACAACAAAGTCACATCAGAGTCTTTTCCTTTGTGCTTGGTAATCACTCTGCTGGGGTAAACATGGACACTTTCAGATATCTGATTTTTGCCTGGTGCCATCAGCAATATCAAATAGGAAATCTTTCTTCCTTAGCATGATGGAGAAATCTGCAGGCATGGGGCATGGGCAGCTCATTCCTTTCCCACCACCATGTTTCTACTGTGCAGAGAGGGAGAGAGACTGTGGGAAGGGGGCGGGCAGGCGGTTCTGAAGAGTGGTGAGTGGGTGGCCATGGAAAGTGGTGGGTGTTGGGTGGGTGGGTGGCTGGGGAAGAGTGGTGGGTGGGCTACTAGGTACTCCACTGAGGCAGCGGTAGCAGCCATGTTGCTATTTTTATTGTTGATAATGGACTTGGTGATCCTTTCTCGGGGCCTTTTTAGACTTTTAGACACAAGAAAGGAAAGAGATCTTCATCTAGCTTACACAATAGGAGAATGTATTGGTTTAAGAAAGCAGATTGTAGACATGACAGGGGCAGAGGTGGCCTTGGTGACTAGATGAGAGGATTGGAACATTGTCTGAACTCACTTCTTCTCTTGTCTTAGCATCTTCTGTGTGCTACCATCTTGCTTCTGTTTCAGATAAAGCTTTTCCCTTGTGAGGGAAAATCTGCCATCAGATCACTCCTGGCTTTCATCCTTACAGGTTATGGCTAGAGAGGAAAAGAAATTCTCTTACCAGCTGTAGCCGGATAATTGGGAGGAAGGACTCTGATTGGCTAAGCTGAAATCCTGTGCCCATCCCTTACCAATTCCTGGATGCTCTACTACGATTGGTTGACCTGGGTCATGTGTACCCCCCCCCCCACTTATCAGAAAGAAGAGGAACTTATGCTGGGCAGACAAAGATTGTTACCCACCACTTATTTCTTCTCTGCATCTCTATAATACATTCACTCCCAATTCCCCAAAAGTATTGGGGACAGCATAAGACCTGGACATATTCTTCTCTGTCCTTATGGAAGTTATAGTCTTGTACAGAAATAAACTTTCAAAATGAAATGAGGAAAGACAATATATGATTGTCTAAGCTTGGCTCTCTCCAGTAGCAGAAGAGGAAACAGTACAGTAATATATGGAACACGATCTGGAAAATAAAAGTAACTTGAAAACATAAACTTGGGGCAGGTGATGAATGCACAATGGATGTAGAAACCTCTGAGATATTTAAAGTAACACTGAATTCCAGTACCTCATCCCCCATAATTCTATTGCAAGTGATAAATAAATTACTATAGAGGAATCAATGGTTTAGGTAGATCTGACTCAGCTCATGTGTTCCCTTTGCAGAATTTGCTTAGACCCAAATTCATTATTTCTGCTTTTTAAATCAGGTGATGTTACCTCCACTGTCATCAGCAAGTGAATCGGATTGGCAATAATATTAGCTGACACTTACTGAGCCCTTATTGTGCCAGGTAATGTTGTAGGTGCTTTATGTGGATTAATTCATTTAATCTTCTCACCAACCCTGTGAGGTGGGTATTGTTATCTTCATTTTACAGATAAGAAAACAGGCACAGGGAGTCTAAGTGATCCTATCATTTATTGATTATGTACAACATTCAGGGCTCAGTGCTAAGTGTTTTTCATCATGTTAATTCATGGAACCCTTGTAATACTACTAAGGAATAGGTACTGTTTTTATACCCAGTTTAAACATGAAGCATTGAGGTTTGGACAAGTTAAGGACTTATTCAAAGTTACATAACAAGTGAGCAACAGAATCTGGTCATGGGCCCAGATAATTTCAACTGGGATCCTGTTATTTTATTATTTTATTTTATTTTTCTTGAGTCTCATTCTATCACTCAGGCTGGAGAGCAGTGACACAATCATAGCTCACTGCAACCTCAAACGTCTGGGCTCAGGTGATGTTTCTGCTTTAGTCTCCTATGTAGAGTAGCAGGACTACAGGCATGTGCCACTACAACTAGCTAAAATTTTAAAAGTTTTTGAAGAGATGGTGTCTCACTATGTTGCCCAGGCTGGTCTGAGATCCTGATTTTTTTTTTTTTTTTTTGAGTTGGCGTCTCACTCTGTCGCCCCAACTGGAGTGCAGTGGCCGCTCCTGGCCACCGCAGCCTCAACCTGCTGGGCTCCAGCGATCCTTCCACCTCAGCCTTCCAAGTAGCTGGAACTACAGGCACGCGCTACCACGCCCGGCTAATTTTTTTTTGATTTATTGGAGAGATGAGGTTTCGCCTGTCCAGGCGGGTCTCGAACCCGCGGGCTCAGGCAATCCACTCACCTCAGCCTCCCAAGGCGCGGGATTACAGGCTGAGCCACCGAGCCCAGCCGAGATCCTGATATTTTAACCACCGAGTTCTGATTTACAGTTTAGCTTGCAAAAACAGATACTGATAAAGTATATACTTTGTCATTGCAAGTGTACTGGGAGGGCAATTCTGTTAAATTCTGTTAACCCAATCCCCTTGGAGGCAAAGAATGCTTCCTAGGCCCTTCCCCTCTTCCTTTTAGTCCTATTCTATAAATCAAAGTTGTCCTGTGCTGTCCACATAGAAGTGATAATAAAAACAGCATTTAAAATATTTGGTTTCACATTCAATCATCACTAAAAAAAAAAAAATCTACATATTTTATGTCCTGGGTACTGTGCTGGACAAGAATTCTAAGTTATTTCCCTGTTATACTTTATGATATGACCCTGGTGGTTTCCTTCACAGCAATGAATACAATTTACAATTTTTATTCATTTACTTGTTTATGATCTAACATCGCATTAGAACATAAGATCTAAGAGAACTTGTCTGTTCTATTACCTTCTGTGCCCCTAGAGCTTAACTTAATGCTTGACATGTTTTAGGTGCTTATTAAATATCTATTAAATGAGTACATAAACTTGACTGGGCGCAGTGGTTCACACCTGTAATCATAGTGCTTTGGGAGGCCAAGGTGGGAGGATGACTTGAGGTCGGGAGTTTGAGATCAGCCTGGGCAACATAGTGAGACATTGTATCTTATAAAAGTTAAAAGAAATAAAAAAGAAATTATGGTGGCACACAGCTATTCTGGTGGCTGAGGCAGGAGCATCACTTGAACCCAGGAATTTGAGACTGCAGTGAGCTATGATCATGCCACTGCATTCCAGCCTGGGTGACAGAACAAGACCCTGCCTCTTAAAAAAAGAGTCCATAAACAAATGAATCAAAGAAAGACAAATACACTAATCACAAGCTTATCAGACAAGCCACAGATAATACGTGTGTGAATATGCATGACCATGTTCTGGATAGAACTTTATGGCCAAAAGAGGTGCTGTTTGCCTACCTACTGTGTGTTTATAGTGGAGGGAAATTTGGTATTTAATTTGCATGAAAGGCTGGGTACAGGCGCACACCTGTAATCGCAGCACTTTGAGAAACTTGAGCCCAGGGTTAGCAGTGTTTTTCTGTAAAGTCCCTGAAAAATTAGCCAGGCATGGTGGTGTGTGTTTGTAGTCCCAGCTACTCAGGAAACTGAGGCAGAAGAATCTCCTGAGCCCAGGAAGTTAATTGACTTGACAAAAAGTCACCTTTTAGCCTAGGATTACAGATACTAATGCAGTGACAACATAGGGATCCAGCATTAACTAGGAGTTATGGTCCAAAAAGTGACTGACCAAGTCCCTTCAGCTTAATATATTTTTATTCAGGTTCACAAAGTCCCTCCCATGTCCAGAAAAAAATGTGGCTTCTTGGTTTTGGTACAACTGACCATTAGGCATGGGAGAAGAATGGGGATCTCTCTTACTTCATGGAAGTAACAGGTGTGACCCTGGATATATATATATATATATTTTTTTGAGTTGGAGTCTCACTCTGTCGCCCAGACTGGAGGGCAGTGGCCGCTCCTGGCCACCGCAGCCTCGACCTGCTGGGCTCCGGCGATCCTTCCGCCTCAACCTTCCGAGTAGCTGGAACTACAGGCGCATGCTACCACGCCCGGCTAATTTTTGATTTATTGTAGAGATGAGGTCTTGCTTGCCCAGGCGGGTCTCGAACCCGCGGGCTCAGGCAATCCACTCACCTCAGCCTCCCAAGGCGCGGGATTACAGGCTGAGCCACCGAGCCCGGCTGGAGCTATAATTTCTATACAAGATTAAATACTGTAAAGCAAAAATTCTAAAACTTAGACTTTTTTGTTTCAATGGGGAAATTTGTCTTTCTTTGTTATGTATTTTTTTGTTTTAATTTCATTTGATACTTTAAAGGAAGAGTTTACATTCACTTCTGAAGAAATTACTTTTCCACACATTGGATGTGCAGGTTTTCTTTTCTGATTAACAAAAAACTCTTAAATTATTACTGTTACTTAGTCATACACGGGATGAAATTTTCTCATAGGTATCCAAGGTGAGAGATCAACATTTTCTATTTGTTCTTTGAGTCACAAAAGCATAAGAGAGGATACACCAATATCATTTTATTGATATTTTCATTTGTTTTCTATCCAGAACTTTGCCTACTTAGTAATTGTAGAATGTACACTGCATCTAATCTCCAGGAAAAAGTTTGAAGATTAAATATGCATTTAATTAAAATGTACTGGACAGCATAATACTATTAATTACATAGGTGGATCCGGGCTCGGTGGCTCGCGCCTTGGGAGGCTGAGGTGAGTGGATTGCCTGAGCCCGCGGGTTCGAGACCCGCCTGGGCAACTTGGCAAGACCTCATCTCTACAATAAACCAAAAACCAGCTGGGCGTGGTAGCGCGCACCTGTAGTTCCAGCTACTTGGAAGGCTGAGGTGGAAGGATCGCCGGAGCCCAGCAGGTCGAGGCTGCGGTGGCCGGGACGGCCACTGCACTCCAGTCTGGGCAACAGAGCGAAACTCCAACTCAAAAAAAAACCAAAAAACAAATTATATAGGTGGTATACATTAGATGTTACCTTTCTATTGATGTATGAAAATGTTCATGATATATATAATAAATAAAAACTTTATGTCAATTAAAACCTAACTCATTGAAGTTAATTTTCCTTATGTTTAATACTGTTTTGCCTATAACTTTCAGGTAATATTTTTAAGGAAACTGCACAAGTACCAAACAATAGTAAGCTAATATTTTCTTAACTCATGACTGTTTTTTCTCACAGTAATCAACAGTAAATGTCACATATTATGCTACAAGTACGTATTTGTATATAAAGATAGAATTATTTTGTGAAATTGATTAGGCAAAGTTTGAATTGTATATGCATTGAAAGTTCAAAAGTATTAACTGAGTTAAATATTGAACATTCTAGACAGGAAATAATAGAAGAAAATGATGAAAAGAGAGTGCTCCAACTTTAACAAGGAAGTAAGACTTCAGACAGGACCTACTTTTTTATCTTGGACTAGAGAAGCTGTGAGTTGTAGTGTACCAATGCAGAGATCAGTTGTTTAGTTGTCATTATCTCAGGTCTTTGCCTATATTCCAATCTTATGCAAGAACAAAAGTCTATTATCAGTACTTACACTACAGATCTGGCAAGTCCCAATATATCCCCCTTGAACAAATCAACTTATAAACCCTGTGATGACATGCTCACCTTTCACCAAGGTTCCTGTCTTCTCCACATTTCCCACCAGATGTAATTTCAGGGTCACGTTTGAGTCTACATTAATAGTTTTAGTCTAAATATATCACTTATATGGGAATTTATTTCTCTGTTAATTTTTTAAAGTGCGTAATAGATTCACTGTAAACAAGATAAATGATAAAATAGTCCCAATGTCCACTAAAAATTTCAACAAAACAACAACTTAACAAAACAGAAAAGATTATAAGACAAACCTGGCTTTTTCATTTGCAGCCATATGACTTTAGATAAGTTACTTATTTACTCTAAACCTCATTTTTCTTATCTGGGAAAATATGGAGAGGGGTTATTTATACATTTTTGAAAGTTTGCTGTGATACTAAGTTAGACAATAACACACACAATGAGTATTTTCTAAAGATATTTATTTTAAAATGGATATACATCAGAAACATATGGAGAAAGTGTAGGATTTTTCTGTATTTCTATGTCTGTTTTATTCTACAAAGGAATTCCTAATGTGTATTTTCCTCATAGTATGTGGTCCAGCATGTACTGCTGAGTAGAGAGGAAATCTTTTATGGCTACATTAACATCATGTGGCCCGTAAGGGTTATTTTGTTCACTCTGGAGTCATAATTTATTGCACCAGCTTTTTATTAGTTTGAAGGAGTCAATACCATATTCATGCATTCCCTCAGCACTAATATGGCCAGGCTTATTGTTGGAAAACTGCTATGAAGTTCTCAGTGAATAATATTCTATAAACATAATTTGATGATGGTTTAATAGCAAAGGGTTGGTAATAATTATGCTTTCCAATGTGCTGAGTAGAAATGCTCTTTAATGTCTTGAGCTCTTGAGGTCTTAACTCTACAAGATGACTCTTGCTCAATATCTGGCAATGAGTTGCCACCAGGAAGTTAACTTATATTTTCTATTTGTGTGTGCATGTATTTTCCAAGCATTGAAACGTCTTGTCTTATTTCTACTTGATGCGGTGGTCTCACTATCTAACTAATTACATGCTTTTCAAGGATGAATATGACAGCAACTTCAACAGACACAGCAGTGATAGTAGATAATTTCCTGTAATTTTTTTTGCCAGCCATTAAAACAGAACCTATCCAAAAATAAAATTGAGGAAAACATATTGTTTCTTGGTAAACAAAACTTCTAGGATCTCAACTAACAAAGAAAGTTATTGAATCCAATAATAACTAAATCCTTATATTTCTTTTCTTTACTCCCTTAGCACAAAGACCTGATTTTATGAATACAGCATGGTAGTAAATACACTTGTTATTCATATATTAATGTAGTATTTTGTCTGATACAAATTTGAAAATTGTTGTAAAATAGGAAAAAATAGATTAGGCTTTCATGGACTTATATTAATCATTAAGACCTTTTTATAAAGCAAATTTTGAGATCAGCAAAGGCAGGCAGGGAACATTTCCATGACGCTAGGAAATTAAGTAGAATTTTTAAAACAAGGTACTATCATTTCTCCTTACTCCTTGCTTAAACAACATGGAAAAGTATGTTGATTCATAGACTAATAAGCATTTTTTAAAAAATTACAACTGGTTTAGCACAGCCTACACATAAAATTTTTTAAAGAGTACATTATCAAGCTTCTTTGTTCTGTAAAAAGCTGTCATTTCTCTTTGACTCCACAAAAATCTGACGTTTATTTATTTTAAAAAGTGTATTTATTCTTACATGTTTAAACTTCAGTCACCTTTAAAGTACTCTCCGTTTGATGCAATACATCTATAGAGACACTTTTTCCACTGCTCAAAACAGTTTTTGAACTTGTCAATGCTGATGCCTCTTAGTGCTTCTGCCGTTTTTTGTTTCATCTCTTCCACATTGGCAAAACGTTTCTCTTTGTGGACTTTCTACACCTGAAAAAAAAAAAAAAAAGAAAAAAAAAGTTGCTCAGGGTGAGGTGGGGTAAATAAAGAGGGTGGAGCACAGGGGTCTTGCCATTTTGGGTCAAAAACTGCTAAATATTCAGCCCAGTGTAGGCAGGTGCGTTGATAAATCACCTATCATAAAATGAGCAAAAGTGTTGAAAGAACCTAAAAAAAAAACAAAAAGTTCACTGAAGCCAAATGCAGCCTCTCACAACAACGTGAGCTGGTACACTGATGCTGGTGGGTTCCTACAACACTTACTTAGTAGGGGAAGCTTGTGCTACAAGTGGTCCACCCTCCAAAATATAATTCAGTTTTTTTGTTTTCTTCTCATACATTCTTATAATCTGATCCTTATTGATGGAAATTGAAAGCTTTTACTGTTCAACTCAGGAAGAAATTAATTTTATTGAATTGAGGGAAAAATTAGAAAATATAATGACTATAATAAACTCTTCATAATTTCGGAGAAAATTCATTATACAAGAATTCACTTTTACTCATTAAGATTCTAGAATAATTTAAAAAATAAGCTGTTCATGTAAAATATTTTTAAAACCTAGTTACTGAAGTCACTAAACTAACTACTTGTAAAATTTGATGCTTAATATTATTTTGGAACTCTAAGAAAAAGTCTTAACCTTTAAAATTTTATTTTCATATCTCTATATGCACACGTATATTTAAGATGTTACATTAATATGCATTTATATGCATGCATATATGTATGTAAAATTAATGTAACAATTCAAATTTAAGTGCCTTTAATCACTTTATTGTACATCACTCAATTATTCATAAAAACCATGTGAGATTAATAGGATAATTTTTATAAAGAAATTGATATTCAGAAAAGTTGTGATTATGTCATTTTATTTATTTTATAGAATACTTAGAAATGTAGAAATAGACTTACAAAATAACACAAAGCAATCTTGACTCACCACTGATACAACAAAGTATTACACTTGTGCTCTTCCCAACCCCAGGCTCCTCCTTCCTCTCCAGACAACTTTTATCATGAATGTGGTATTTTTAAATGTATGCTTTTCTTTGTACTATTTGCATATGCAATCTAAAGCAAAATGCCACATTATTTATATATATTTATATACTATATATGTTATTAATATATATTAATTTAGCATTATATAAATGATACAAATATTATATGTCTTTTTTCAACTTGATTTTGCTTAATATTATGTTCTTGCTATTTATCTATAGCCATGCATGCTGTTATTTAAGATATTGATTATATCTATTACATGCTATTAAACTGATGAATATACAGCAATATATTTAACTTTTCTCCTCTCCTTGAACTTTAGTGGGTTTTTTCTTTTTTTAAGCCATGGAAAATAGTGTGTGTGTGTGTGTGTGTGTGTGTGTGTGTGTGTGTGTGTGTATTACGTGCAGATGGGAGAGTTTCTTTAGCAATTGCATTGTTTGATGGTAGGCACGTGCATTTTTAGCTACATTACAAAATTCTACTTCAAAGTAGTTTATTTACATATGCTCCCACAACAATGTTTATGGAGTCACTGACAATTCCACATTGAACCTCTCTGTTCCCCAAAACTTAACAAGATGGAGTCTGATGAACACTTGAATAAGAGCCCAATTCATTTTTCACAATGCTTCATAAATATAACTCAGATTCATTTAAATATTAGCATAACATTTTGCATTGAAGCAACAGCTTTTATACATTTGCCTCTTTAAAAGCTTTACTTTATTTTTTTTTTTTTTTTTTTTTTTTTGAGTTGGAGTCTCACTCTGTCGCCCAGACTGGAGTGCAGCGGCCGCTCCCGGCCACCGCAGCCTCGACCTGCTGGGCTCCGGCGATCCTTCCGCCTCAGCCTTCCAAGGAGCTGGAACTACAGG